>MBFL02000103.1:0-97804 GCA_001696595.2 Aspergillus hancockii | reverse complement strand
GGGGGGGAGGAGGGGTGACCGATTCAGATAATCCTCCGTCGCTGACCATTTGTACCATTTTTTTTGGTGGTAATTATCATTCTACTATTCTTGGAGTGATACCATCTGATGGGCCCTGGAATTGGAAAATAAACGGACCCAATCAACCCCGGAGCCTTAATCTAAAGCACAAGCGGCGATTGGACCGTCACCGGATCTGGCACGCGATAACCCAATTTAGCTCCAATCGAGGTGCTTGTCTTTGTGTTTGATATTATTCGATTTTATTGGATTCGCATGTCCATTTCCAACACAACCATTTCCCACTTCACTGTCGCCCCTCTCTCCTCCCCCCCATCCTGTCCCACAGGAACCTCTTATTAAAAGCCCGGTTCTCTCTTCTCCCCGATTCTCCATTCCCTTATTTTTTTTTCTTTCTTTCTTCCACATCCAGACATAACCCGCTGCGAGTCAGTTCATCTACACCATGAATGCCTCCGACCCTACGGAGACGGTTGAAGTCGCCAAATCTCATGTCGCCACTCACGATGCGGCCCTGAATGAGAAAAATACTTACTCGTTCGATAAGGAATTGGCCATCACGCCGAGCATCGAGGAGGTCCCGGTGACGACGACCGCCGGTGAGGACGGTCTCCCAAAGACCTACCCAACAGACGAAGAATTCCAATCTCTCCGCCGAGTGTGTGGAAATATCCCATGGACCTCCTACAGTGTGGCCTTTGTGGAACTGTGCGAGCGATTCTCCTACTATGGAACGACTGCTGTTTGTATGGCGATCCGTGTCCAGACACAGTCGAACTCCTAACTGACATGCATTAGTCGTCAACTTCATCCAGCGCCCGCTGCCGGATGGCTCCACCTCCGGTGCAACCTGGGACAATGTCAGAGTACCAGGCGCTCTGGATATGGGTCAACAGGCCTCCACAGGCTTGACCTTGTGTAAGTAGCCTCCCTCCCGCCAATGGAGATAGCGGATCCTGAATGTCTAGTCAATTCCTTCTGGTCTTATATCATGCCACTGTTTGGTGCGTTTATGGCCGACCAGTACTGGGGTCGGTACCGTACCATCATGTACTCCATCGCGGCCGCCTTGCTCGGACACACGGTTCTCGTCATCTCTGCCATCCCCAGTGTTATCTCGAACCCCAAGGGTGCGATTGGGTGCTTTTCGGTCGGTCTGATCATCATGGGTGTGGGAACAGGCGGTTTCAAGTATGCGACACGCACTATTCCTGGTCTCTCGCGAAGGGTAAATACTGACGGACCGCAGATCCAATATTTCGCCACTCATCGCAGAGCAATATCGCGAGGAACACCCGTATATCAAGACGTTGGCCTCGGGAGAGCGGGTCATCGTGGACCCAGCCATCACCATTGGACGTATCTACCTGTACTACTACTTGACCGTCAACATCGGTTCGATCCTCGGCCAGATTAGCATGGTCTATGCGGAGCGATATGTCGGCTTCTGGCTCTCCTTCTTCCTGCCGACCTGCTTGTTCTTATGGTGTCCGACCGTGCTGTTCCTCTGCCGCAACAAATACTACCGGGTGAAACCGACCGGGTCGGTGTACACGCAGGCTTTCCGACTGTGGAGTTTGGCCATGAAGGGACGGTGGTCGTTGAACCCGGCACGCATGTAAGTGATCATCGTTGGCCTCCGCAAAACAAACAATACTAAGAAAAACAGGTTCCAAAAGAATCCCAAGCCGTTCTGGGATTCCGTCAAGCCAAGCCACCTGGGCACCAATAGGCCTCAATGGATGACTTTCGACGATGAGTGGGTCGACGAAGTTGCCCGTGGCTTGAAAGCCTGCAAGGTGTTCCTGTGGTATCCCCTCTATTGTATGTCTCTCCCCCATGAGTCTTCTTGTTCTCGCGTCAGTGCTCACATAGATTCTTTCAGGGCTTGCCTACAACCAGATGTTGAACAATCTTACCTCGCAAGCGGCCACCATGAAACTCGGCGGTGTCCCCAACGATATCATCAACAACTTCAACCCCCTCTCCTTGATCATCTTCATCCCCATCTTTGATCGGATCATTTACCCCGGTCTTCGCAAAGCAGGATTCAACTTTACCCCCATCAAAAGAATCACAACCGGTTTCTGCGTCGCTGGTATGTCCATGATCGTCGCCACGGTCCTCCAACACTATATCTACGTGAAGGGCCCCTGCGGCAAAGAGGCCAACCACTGCCTGGACGAGTATGGCAAGTACTCGCCGATCTCCGTGTGGGTGCAAGTCCTCATCTACGTCCTGGGTGGTATCTCGGAGATCTTCGCCTCCATCACCTCGCTAGAGTACGCGTTCACCAAGGCCCCCAAGAACATGCGGTCGTTGGTGCAGGCCGTCTCGCTGTTCATGAACGCTTTCTCCTCGGCCATTGGTCAGGCGTTCGTGGGCTTGTCCAAGGATCCGCTCCTGGTGTACAACTACATGCTGGTGACCATCCTGGCCTTCATTGGCGGTATTGGTTTCTGGTTGACCAACTACAAGTTAGATCGGAGGGAAGATGAGTTGAACAACCTACCGCGCAGCAAGTATGCTGAGACCAGCGGCCACACGAGGTTGGATGAGGAGAATGCCCGGTCCTGAGTGGTCCCGACCACATGTCTTCGTGGTTTTACCGTATACCCAGTTACGTGGAGATGTAATGTGATGCTAGTTATGTAATTTTCTCAACCTTCGGGTGTATTGACGCCTCTCTACTATTGTTTTTCTATGCCTTGTAAATGATTGTACTAGCGGACAGAGTTACCTCTACATGGAGCGGTATCGTCGTAGGTAGTGTACCTTGATCTAGAACAGGCTCTAGTACACATCCCTGGGTCGCAGGCTTTACTATAAGGTTAGATAAGTGTCTCATCCGACCGTTGGTATTTATTTGACTTGCTGTTTGTGTGGCTACCGATACATACCTCGACGATCTCGGTCCGTACCATACAAAAATCAATGTATTGATCCTATCATAAGAAGTCTGTTTAAGAGTGTTGAGATAGAATGCCAGGTTTAGTATAACACCTGGACAGAGGTAAGACAATTAGATTCTATTGGAAAACTTGCCTAGATATTTCCTTAGAACCTAACTGTTAGAGTGATCGAGCTTCTGGACTGTATTTTCTTGGTCTGTCGGATGTACTGCGAGCATTGTCCAAAATGTATACGAGTGTAGATGTCGCATGTAGATCATCTGTAGATTATATGTCGGCTTTTGTCTCTTAGTATGGGCTGCCCCTGTCGGTTCTTCGGCTATTGACATGGATGTGCTGTATATCTCATTTAATCTCAAAGTAAATTCTAACTATCGCGGGCAACTTTTTTATTTCTCTCACTTAGCATATAGCAGATGAGCTCATCTTAGACCCGAGCACGTAATCTGAAGCCGAAATTCTTCATCCGCTGTGGAGACTCTCGGACGGATTTCTAGTTACTTCAGTCAACAATTATCCACAAGGTGAGGGTAGGCTACCATTGCAACTGATAAACTGGTTGTACTCTAGTGAATGGGAGCATATTCTTATTGTCGACGTTGTAGATTGCAATGGTGGTTAGAGGGATAATTATGAAGAGATATGACGCTTAAAAACCCTAACCAGCGTACAGTGAAAAGTGACGATCCGAGTCGGTTCGCTCAATTATTGGACGATCGTGATGCCATATGCGCTAAAATAAGAAGCCCCAGCACCACACCTGGACCATGCAGTGGATGTTGCTTATTCATGAACTCATGGATGGTGAATGGGTAAGGTTGACTATGTTCCTTTCCCTGAAGCTGAAGTGATGCAACCGAGTATCCTTTATTGGTGCCTCTAACTCTCCATCCCCATCCGTCATGCACATCACTGTTGGTTGACATTGATCCGATATTACTTACAATCTCGAGAGTCATTCATTCTATCCAATCGCCGCTAAACGCTTAGAGCTCCTCATAGCTCGGCAAACCGTTGAATGGCATCATTCCGTCTTCTGCAATCGCAATCGTGACAACAAAGAGCTTCTTCCGCGATCGAGCTGCTATATTTACTGAGCTCTGCCCCATACCTGAACAGCTCTCTACATCAAGTACAATCCAGTCTTGCCAAAATGAAGCTTTCAGGCATTGTGCTCCTGTCCGGTCTTCTGGCGGTTTCAGAGGCTTCTCCGCAACAAATAATGCAGAGAAATGCACCCAAAAAGCCCAATTTCCTTTTCATAATGACCGATGATCAAGACCTCCAATTGAATTCTCCGGCATACACCCCGCACATCTTGAATCGGATCAAGGGAAAGGGCATTGACTTTGCGAATCATTTTGTTACTACCGCTCTCTGCTGTCCCTCGCGAGTCAGCCTGTGGACAGGACGCCAGGCGCATAACACCAATGTCACGGATGTGAGCCCACCGTGGGGTATGTAACTCTTTCTACCTAGCATAAATAAATGAAATGACCCCCCAGAATGCTAATCTTGCCTAGGTGGGTATCCGAAATTCGTCTCCCAAGGCTTTAATGACAATTGGTTCCCTGTGTGGTTCCAGAATGCCGGCTACAACACTTACTACACGGGGAAGCTGATGAATGCCCATAGTCTCAGCACTTACAACAAGCCGTTTCCTCAGGGCTTTAATGGCTCCGACTTTCTGCTTGATCCGCATACCTACTCTTACTACAACTCCACGTATCAGCGTAACCAGGAACCCCCTAAAAGCTACGCAGGCCATTACACCACGGATGTCATCACCGAGAAGGCTCTGGGCTTCTTGAATGATGCCCTGGAAAGCGACCGGCCATTCTTCGTGGCTGTGTCTCCCGTTGCACCGCACTCGAACATCGAACCCGGCACGCTGGGCGGCTCCAGCCCAACCATCATGACCGAGCCTATTCCTGCACCACGTCACCAACACCTCTTCCAGGATGTGAAGCTGCCTCGGACCCCGAATTTCAACCCGGCCAATGTATGTATATGCTTCAACCTCCACAACAATGAAATAACTGACAATACCAGCGCACCGGCGTGAGCTGGGTATCCAACCTCGGGCTCCAAAACCAAACTGTCATCGATTACGAAGACCATTTCTATCGCCAGCGTCTACGTGCCCTCCAAGGCGTTGATGAACTGGTGGATAAGCTGATCTCTCGTCTTGAGGAAAGCGGCGAGGTCGACAACACCTATATTATTTATACCTCCGACAATGGATTCCACATCGGTCAACACCGTATGCCACCAGGCAAGACCACCGGTTTCGAAGAAGACATTCGAGTACCGTTCTTCATCCGAGGCCCGGGTATCCCAGAGGGCAAGACGGTGGACAGTGTCTCTACACACATCGACCTGGCCCCGACGTTTTTCGAGTTAGCTGGTCTGTCGCTGCGGGATGATTTCGACGGCACACCACTGCCGATCAAGCACCAGTCCGCTGCGGTCTCACATGAGCATGTCACGGTGGAGTTCTGGGGTTCTGCCGTTCTAGAGGGCGAGTTCGCTAGAATCGGTAAGAATTTATATCGTGGTCCACATCCCATGAGTGAGTCCGCTAATGCAATCCCATACAGGCGCAGACGGTGATACTCATTTCTCGAATAACACCTACAAGTCAGCTCGTGTCCTCGGCGATGGCTATAACCTTTACTACTCCGTATGGTGCCACGGCGAGCATGAGCTCTACGATCTAACAGTATGTTCTTCAAACCCCATCTAGCATCGAAAATCCAGCTAATAGATCCAGTCCGACCCCTACCAAATCAGCAACATCTACACATCCAGAAACACCACCTCCCATCTGCTCGGCCGACCTCTCCAAGCTGTTGTTACCCGCCTCGACGCCTTGCTTCTCGTTCTGAAGTCCTGCCAGGGTCCCACCTGTATCCAACCGTGGGATATGATTCATCCCAATGGCTCCGTGAAGAGTTTGAAAGACGCGCTTGACGCAAAGTACGATGCTTTTTATAGGAAGCAGCCGAAGGTGTCGTATGATGAGTGCCTAGACGGGTATGTGATTTACAATGAGGGCGCCCAGGTTGGGCTGCAGTACCGGGATGGATTGAGCTGGTCGGCGTGGGCTTGATTATGGTGATTGTCATGATGCAAAAGTTATTGTAATGTATAGAATGAGGGCCTTGTAGTTATAGACATGGGCTCGTGATACCATTTATTGTTTTGTCTGATTATGCAGGGGTTTTGCCATAGGAATTATGGTTATTTTGTAAGCGAAGGAAAATCTGTGAGAGCTATTATTGGCAATTGCCAATATTTTTGCGGTTTTATTCGTAGGGGCGAGATAATGGCTATAGGAAACCGCTTTCCAAGTATAAAAAACCAACTAACCAAGCTGGGATAGGCGATATTATCTTCTGACTCATTTCGTAGACTATATACATTATTCATCATCATCAAGATATATACATCCACCCACTAAATATGCAGCGAAGCCACATTCTTAGTGATGAAATCATACGTGTCAGACCGGAAATCGTCTTTCAACAGCTTCCCCGAGTCAGCAAAGAAGTTCATCAGTTGCTTGTTCTCCTTCCATTGCGGCCACTGCATATAGCTTCCTCTCCTTGAGTTCGGGTCCTGGTCGTACACGAAACTGAAGTAGTATGTATGGGTAGACCTCGAGGCATAGTTGGGTAGAATGCCATAGAATACCTGGAGGAGATCACTGCCGTGGAAAGTTCCCAAAATAGGGGTGCCATAGTTATACGAGGCTAGATATGACCAGCTCGGCACGTCGGGCTTGACCTCGCTTGCCCACTGCAAGAAGACACGTCGTGTGAGGGTGAAAGTCAGATCGCCTAGGATAGCAGATAGTCGTTTGAACTGGGGGTACCAGTTGTTAAAGATGCTCGTCCGGAACGGCGAGCCGTCTTCCGTGATAGTCTGGTATGTTCCGACAAGCTCTTTGAGCTGGGCTTGTGAGGCACCATGGAAGAAGTACTTGGCTAGGTAGTTGGCGACGTCTTCGGTGGTCGTAATGTTAGACTGGAACAGGGCAAATATCGTCCCTTCGTCTTCCTGATCGCCTATTATGAACGGCACCGACGCATACTTTCCAGCCTTACCGAGTACATCCGGGCTGTCGGTTAGGACCTTTCCATCTGGGCGTGGGAGGTATGATAACGCTACAGAGTGGTAGCTTAGGATCCCGGGGACGGAGTTGGCGGCGTTGAGATACTCCGTATAAGGGAGTGTCCGGAGACATTCCAGTGTGTTTGAAGCGCTGGAGCAGCCTGCGCTAGCCACGACGGAGTCATAGACGGCTTGCCCTTTGGCTCCGTCCACTGGGTCTGCAGGGACCGCGGACCCGGAGTTCATGATTGCCCCGTGGAACAGCGGTTTGTCCTTGTATGTGTGGTCGCCATCATATAGCATCATCTGGTCGAAGACGGAGATGGCTCCGGCCGACTCACCCCAGATGGTTACCTTGTCCGGATCACCGCCGAAGGCCTCGATATTATCGGCAATCCATTCCAAGGCCAGGCGCTGGTCGAGCAGACCTAGGTTCGCGGCCCCGTCTTCGAGAATCTCCTTACCGGGTAAAAAGCCGAAACCTCCTACGCGGTAGTTGATGGCAACAAAGACAATGGGCATGCCTAGGTCCACCGAGCTCGAGACTAGGGGACCTCCGTCGTACATGGCCGACGATCCGAGCTCAAAACCACCCCCGAAGATCCACACGAGCACTGGTAGCTTGCTCTTGGAGGTTATTCCCGCTGGTCGGTGGACATTCAGACTCAAACAGTCCTCCCCGGCATTGGTGATCTTCTGAAACAGTGGAATGTTGATCAGTTGGCCCACCACCGACCCCGGGAACTCAGTGTTATCGGTGGAGAAAAAGAACTGTGGGCAGGCCTTAGCAGCCCCGGTAGCCTTGATGGTTCCTAGAGGGGACACCACGGCCTGGGGAGGCTTGAGACGCAGGGAACCGGTAGGCTGTTGGGCGAAAGGGATGCCATTGAAGCTCTCAACTTTACCGGACTTCCCCACTATCGTAGCAGAAGGGGAAGAGATGGTAACCGTGGGGGTGTCCCTCTTGGCAGGAGCTGCCAGGGCAAAAGGGAGAGATAGAAGGAAGAAAAGGAATGGTTTGAAGATCATCTTGTCGACCTTGATTTACAGAATATGACATAGGGAAAGACGATCTATATATACATCTACTTTTGCCTTTGGCCATGGCATTCCTGATGTATTGATCCTTCTTCGCAACTGCATCTGCTCCCCCAGGATTGACCATGAATCCTGGTGTTTCCTCGGCAAACGTACCTGGATTATCGCATAGATGTTGTTGAATACGACATTCGAACCCCGCGTAAGTCCCTACCATTAGCCAGGAAGTAGACGGAGTCATGTCCGTAATATCTAGTTTGGCTTGGTAGAGGGTCATCAGGCAGGGGAGCCAGGATCCCAAAAACAGGTCAAAGTTTATTTCGTGCGCAAAATTCGGAGAATCTCATGTCGATCTCCACGTGAACCGAGGCAGGCCAACCGTGGGCGCCTATATACTCCGTCCAGTTACCATCCGCGCAAGTCAGCCGATCAGTCAAAGCGCTAAATAAGTTGACAAACGGTTATCGTGGTTTGCAGAATGTTAACATGGGGGTCAAAGCATGGCACGCGGGGAATGCGGGGAAGTTAGGGCTGGGGGCTTTCGGCTTCATTCCTTGCGGTTGTATTCCCGATGTGCACGGCTGAGGGCCCTAGGGAATGAGAAGGATCTACTCAGGAACTTCCAATAAACCGAAGGTTCTGCTCGGAGAAGAAACTCAATTAGGAAAGCAGGTTGCTATCGCGAGCGAATTATCGGTGTGCCTAGGCTGTATCGTATAAACCCATGTCTTGGCGTGGCCCTGATTAGCTGCATCGAAGGAATGGCCCACTGTATATGGAGTCAGATATGCTTGTGATACTATCTAGAGGCTCTGGCGATGCCCAACTCCAGAGCCATGCTGATGCCATCGGGCTACATTCGTGTATTTAGAATGTGAGCAAAGATGGGAAATATTCCTCTAATGCATAGTCGGGAGGGGTTCTGGCATGCCTTATGGAAGCATCTATACATATTACTATGTACAGCGACTGCTGGTTTCTCTCTTTCCGTGTTTGAGTACACACTCATTATTTTTCTTCTTACTGTTTTCATACTTTTGACTCTCATGGACCCCTGTATCTAGACGGAACGCCAGCGTGTGTCTAAGCACAGATCAACAGATTGGATAATCACTCCACCGTAAATGTAACCACACATGTTTTGGAAGTGAATATTAAACTAGGAGATGCCTCTTTCCCTTTTTTTTTTTGCATACCCGACAAATAGACATGTAGTGATGTGGACCGTAGACCCGTGTTTGAACATCCGCCGGTGCCTGCATCTACCCTCCCACAAATACCACAGCTATCCTATAGATCCGGGTCGGGCCGTGGAATCCATGAATCCAGGTGGTCATTCTGCTGATTCTACCAGAGACACTGTAATCTGTGACACCTGTTACGTTAAAGGATGGGGGTATTGTGATTGCTACCAAGATTTGCATCAAGCAAATTACACCTGAACATCATGGAAATTGAGTATCAAAGAACTTAGATTAAATTATGCGTTTTTTTTTTTTCGTTGGCAGAGTACTTAACATGGTTCCCAATTTATTGTTATGGTTACAAGATTGGAGCTGGCCATATTTCAGTAAGAGTCAACACCTCCAACCGTCCTGCAGAAGAGGAGTGAGTGGACCTTCTCCCCATAATCCCCGCTGTAAAATATTAACCTGTGTTCCAGAATGCTTTCAACTGTCTCGTGCACTCTAATCCAAGTATTTCGAGCTGCTACCCGTATATTACTCCCAGCTCCAGCGAGAGCTCGTAGGAGTTAGAGGGCACACAGAAACCCGAATTCTCAAGCCCTTTTCCAGACAAGGAACAGTTTTCATCGTGTTAGTATACTAAGTCTCCCTTCGGCACTGGAAAGGTCTCCAGGTATGCTGCCGATGCGCATGCGCTGCTGGAGCGATGAATCACTCGCGAGCCTTAGAACTTGCAGATAGATTTTAATTAGGTTAGTGCACTCCATTAGCCATATTTAATATACAAAATGAAGTTGCTTGCGCAGTGGTTTATCTCTTATATTTTGATTGGGCCTTGATTTTGCAGGAGAGTATAAGGGGGTTGGGCTGCTGTCAAGGGCAGGGTCAACCTTACTTCTCCTCACGTTGAGCACAAGACACCTGCTCAGCTTCGAAGCTCATGCGCTCAACAAGGACTGACGAGTGCGTTCAAGAACTAAATCTACCATTTTTTTTTTGGTTGATAAGTTGCGAGATGGCATCATAGGTGGCTTGAAGCAGCTTGAAGTGAACCATGGGACCCAGCTTTCAGTATTATGAAAAACCGCGGTTCCCAAATTTGTCAGCGAAGAGTAGCTGAGAAAAATAAACAAGGGAAACTAAGGGCAAGCTGATTACTGGCTATATACCTTGCTAAGGCCTGTTCAAGTCCAAGCATGCCCATGTGCCAGACACTGTTGAGTTAATGACGAATCGTCATAGGTCCATTCATGCTCTGCCTTGAATCTTCTGTATCGTATATGCTACATGGATGACCGCTGCAGAAGTGTATATTACCCGAAAAATCTTAATTTAAGCGTTGATGATATGAATGCTATGGGACCATATTGCAGCAGAAAAGTACTGTACATGCTCCACTCCAGGTTCCACCAACTTATGACTTCGTTGTACGTCAGAGTGACTAAATTATATCAGTAATCTCGAGTTTTGGCAGCAGAAGTACAGGGATAATGTGGTCTCCTAGCACGAAATGGCCCAACTTCGCGAGATTCGCGTGATCCTAAAGTAGAATTGAGACTCGAGAGCCTATATTGAGTGCCGAAGGACGGAATAACCGGGATTGTAGCCGATTGAATCAGACTGCCGTTTAATTACCGATAGTGGCACGATTAGGTGACTCCCATGCAGGCTTAGATTGTGATTAAAACATCTTCAAGTCACCGATGTTCACGAAAGTATAGTACAGTCTAAACCTCAGAAACACGATCATTCTATCTCCTGCCGACAGGGGGCGGCGAATTCACGGGCCAACTTCATTTGTGGCTTAAGCTTCATCACAAGAAATAAGTTCAATGATTGGCGGTGGTCGCGTCTAGTCTACTTTGTTCAACTCGGTCTTGGCAGCAGAATTGCTTTTCGGAAATTTAACCCTGTGATCACGAAACTGCATTGGCTGACTCTCCGCAGCTTTAAATTGCGTTTCAGCTCAGATGATGTTCTTGAATAACGACGAGCCGCACACATCCGCCGCGACCATAATATAAAATCAGCTATCGCTGCCCGTCGGATAGTGGAAAAGTACTGTTTTCTCATTTCAGGGAACGAAGCGAGAGTCGTGATGGTACTACTCTCTTCTTATTTCGGGGCCCTAGCCCTGGTATCGACTGCTTTTGCCTTCCAGCCTATTCTCGTGCGGCAGACAAGTCTGGATGCGTGGTTGAGCACAGAGGCGAATATTTCTCGACAGGCGATTCTGAATAACATCGGCGCGAACGGGGAATGGGTTCCCGGCGCAGGCTCAGGTGTGGTGATCGCGAGCCCGAGCAGGAGTGACCCTGATTGTAAGTCTTTTATCCATGATGACGACCCTCCATTCTAATGGCCGTTACCAGACTTCTATACTTGGACTCGCGACGCAGGTCTCGTCATGAAGACTCTCGTGGATTTGTTCAGAGGCGGCGACGCCGAGCTTCTCCCCATCATCGAGGAGTTCATTTCTTCTCAAGCCCGGATCCAGGGCGTTTCGAACCCGTCGGGGGGTTTGTCAAGTGGAGGTTTAGGCGAACCTAAGCTAAATGCTGACGAGACGGCATTTACGGGATCGTGGGGTCGGCCTCAGCGTGATGGACCAGCGCTGCGGGCGACCGCTATGATTTCATTTGGGGAGTGGCTTATCGTAGGTCTCGCGTCCCTTTTGGCGGATTTGTTTGTTAATTTTACAAGGAAAACGGGTACACCAGTATAGCAACCAACTTGGTCTGGCCTGTTGTCAGAAATGATCTATCCTACGTCGCTCAGTATTGGAATCAAACTGGGTTCGGTGAGTCTCTGGACATATGACAGGGTGCGCGCAATATCTAACTTCGACAGACCTTTGGGAAGAAGTCCAAGGATCATCGTTCTTTACCGTGGCAGTTTCCCATCGTGCCCTAGTTGAAGGTAGCACATTCGCAAAGAGTGTCGGATCCTCGTGTCCGTACTGCGATTCCCAAGCCCCCCAGATTCGATGCTATCTGCAATCCTTCTGGACCGGAAGCTACATTCTGGCTAATTTCGGCGGTGGAAGAACGGGCAAGGACATTAACACGGTCTTGGGTAGCATCCACACGTTTGATCCCCAAGCCACCTGTGATGACACGACCTTCCAGCCTTGTTCCGCCCGAGCCTTAGCTAACCATAAGTCGGTAACCGACTCCTTCCGGTCGATCTATGCTATCAACTCCGGTCGTGCTCAAAACCAAGCTGTTGCCATTGGCCGTTACGCCGAGGATGTCTATTACAGTGGCAATCCCTGGTTCCTGACCACCCTTGCCGCGGCAGAACAGTTGTATGATGCGTTGTACCAGTGGAACAAGATCGGATCATTGTCCATTACGGACGTTTCGTTGGCGTTTTTCAAAGCGCTCTACAGCTCTGCTGCGACGGGCACGTACGCATCCTCCACCACGGTGTACAAAGACATAGTCGCCGCCGTCAAAACATATGCAGATGGATATACCCAGATCGCTGTATGTTCCTGCCCCATCCTACTCACATAACGTGCAGCTAACAGATAAAAGCAAACTTATGCCGCATCTAACGGCTCAATGGCCGAGCAATTTACCAAAGCCGGTGGAACACAAACCTCCGCCAGGGACCTTACCTGGTCGTACGCTGCGCTTTTAACGGCCAACAATCGCCGAAATGCAGTCGTCCCGGCTCCATGGGGCCAGTCTTCGGCCACTAGTCTCCCGTCGGCTTGCTCGCCTACTTCCGCTACAGGTACCTACAGCAGCGTGGTCATCACCTCGTGGCCGACTATCACCGGCTACCCCGGCGCACCGAATACCCCTTGTCAAATTCCGACTACTGTGTCGGTTACCTTTGATGTGAAGGCTACGACAACCTACGGACAGGATATCAAGATTGTTGGGTCAATTTCTCAGCTGGGTAGCTGGAATCCCAGCAATGCGGTCGCACTGAGCGCGGACAGATACACGTCTGATAATCCGCTCTGGAGTGGAACGGTTAACTTGCCTGCTGGACAATCGTTCGAATATAAGTTTATCCGGGTCCAGAACGGCGCGGTTACGTGGGAGAGCGATCCGAATCGGAAGTATACCGTCCCTACTACTTGTGGCGTGAAGAGTGCTATCCAGAGCGATGTCTGGCGGTGATTTTAACGTACTATCTTATAAGGAAGATTGATGCCTAGCCATTTTGGTGTGAACTTATTTTACCGATGTAGCTAGTATCTGCGTTACTGTGTAATTAATTTCAGAGCTTTGGTTCCTTGGGACATGGCAATAGCAGTCATCATTTTCGGCATCCGCAGTTGGCGAAGATATGTTGAGAATGCTTTTTGTATAAAAAGTGTAGATATGAACGAACGGCAGCTGATATGCCGAAACGAACATGCTTTTCTATAATATTTTCTGCTGATTATAAAGCTCTTTTGACCTGGCAACTGGCCGCAGAAAACAAGAAATAGACGAAGCATTCACATGCAAGGGAATGTTTAACTTCTCCGCTGTTTCGTGATTCTATGGCCTTGCGAGTTGTCTCTCCTTAATCATGAAGGGTTGTTTATGCTACTAACGAAGGACTCTGGAAAAGTGGTATCCGTGAGTGGACTTCGGTATGGAGCTCAACGGACGTTGAGAATAAGGATAGTCTGATGCTAATTTATTTTCTTCCGCAAAATCACATCAAGGACTCTATTCCTTGCCTTGATATTCCTTGATATTGCTGCATTCTAATATCTCTGGCTGCTCCCTGGGTGATTCCAACAAACATCTGATCCCCAAGCGCTTGTAACGTCTCACAAATTTTTCAATTATACATAAGCAGAGGATATCAAGTATATAGGCACTGTCGTCCAACCTAAGCACAAGGCTTCCCATCACCATTCTCCACTCCCTTTTACCCCTGGGTTAGCTACTCTCCAGTGGCTATTAATCCGCCCCTGAGTCCTGTACACGCCCCGGCTAGAAGTTCGAATAGCATAGTCAACATTAAGCAATGTTTCTTTTCTTCCTCCCACCTGACTGAGAGGTAGTATGGCCACGACAGTATGTAAACATCGGTCCTAAGACCCTTCATAAACACTTGTAGCAATGAGTAGTTGTCCCATTGCAAGCTAAAAATAGATTCTCAGAAGCTGATCATTTCGAAAAGAGTGCGATCTGTAGTCTGCTCACCCGAGGAAGCTTCAGTTTGAGCTGTATCTTGATAGGAGAATGCTTGGGTACCGATGGACAACGAGTTATACGGCCCCAGACAAGAGCCCGTCCCAGAGGATAGAACATTTCCCGACCTTGCTGCTAAAGACGACGACACCAACTGTGGGTCTATTGGCTCAGGGTTGACCGCATTGGCGGTATGATCCTCAGAGATCTTCCTGACCCTCTGCCGAAGATATCGTTTTATCGGCTCATCGTCGCATTGCGCGTGTTTCAATATCTCGCCGTGGAGATCCAGAAGTTCATAACGCAGCTGTTCAATGTGGACACGGAGCTCGTTGTTTCGCCAGGCATGAGCATTGGCAAGGGACTCGATCTCCTCAACAACATGTTTCTTCCGCTGGCGACATCGTTTAGCTGCCTGGCGGTTACGCTGGAGAACCTTGTCTCTTCTCGATTTCCAATCATTGCCTTCCGCGCGATGTTTCATGAACGTATGTCGTAGTTCCGTCGTATTGTGGCTTGGAGCCACCATGAATTGCGTATTACCCTCGAGTTCATCATCCCGAGGATCGAAAAACAGGGCGCTTGGCCGAACTGGTAGACCAGTCTCCATGAAAGGTTTTGTATCTAGAAGAGGTTGGGATTGCGAGAGATCTGGCTGAATGGGCTCGGCAATTCCTTCGGGAGCACCGTTGCCACATTTAGACCATGCCTCGTACGGATTGATGTCTTTTTCACCCTCAGAGCAACTGAAGCAAGATGATAGCGGGGGAAAATTTGGACCCAGTCCCCATAAGAAGTTTGGCTGTACAACGGTAATAGAACCCATATCGAACAGTGGAGAGAGCAAGCGCCACTTCTGTGACTGGACAAAACCGCTGCTGGGTCTTGTGCGAAAGATCTTTCCGTAGCAGGGATGCAAAGAAGTATGTGTGGAATGGGCGTCAATTAATGGGATCAGCGGTTGCGTGCCGTCCGAACAATCATATCTGATCGATGGCTTGAGAGTTCTAAGACAAGCTTTATATGCTTTGTTGACAGTACTTGGGAAAATCATGGGCGAAAGCTCTTGTTGCATGTCCTGATGTCATCGAGCGAATGGGGAGTTGCCGGAAGTTGATCCCAGGGCAATCATATGCACCGGTCGACTGTTCGACTGGCTTGTTTAGGTTTTCACCTCCGAGTTATTTACTTTTGAGACCCTCGCTTGGTAAATTCTCCGTGAGCTATTTTATGAGCTTGGATCAGACGATTCGGCGGAAGTTTAGGGCTTTCCCGACAGCTGGTCCTCCTTCGCGGCTTATCCCTCAAATTTCCTCTTTCCGAGACGCAACATAATCTTTACATGCGTACTGTCGTGTAAGATCCATGGTACAGCAGGAAAGGTGCTGCGTTGACTCATCGGGTCGACGCTGGGATCACCTTGATGTGGGCCCAAACCTAGAGTTTAATGCAGTGACCTGTTTCCTTTTATATAGACCTCCGCAGGATTGCAGCGCGCTGATTCTTTGGGTCGGAGCGGAACTTTCTTAGTCCTTTCGAGCTGACTGAGACCCCTGTTTTGATAACCAGGCGTTGCATGCACCTGCTGAGCACGACGGTCCTTTTAGAATTGGTCGGTTGTTCTGTGAGCAAATCATTGGCCTCGACTATTAAACCTTGCCGAAAAGTCTGCCAAACCTCAGCTGCTGGTGGTTGCTGCCGGATTGCGGTCAGAATACTACTCCCAGCAAGTAGTAATCTGCACCCGTTAAAGCTCTTGATCATTTGGAGTAACGTTAATTGCATGGCGTTTGGAAGCCTCCACGAATGAGCTGGCCTTCAAAGCCGTGAGTATTACGTAGAACGGGTTTTGTGATTAGAGACCCGGCTTTAACGCTTTCGACGCCTCGGTAGGGTTCGCTGTGATGTAAGTGGTAATAAGCAAGTTACCGAGGATGATGCAGAGGAAGAGTCATCCTAAGGATGATAAATATCTCTTTTCAGTTAGCCGCTGTTCTAAGCAATGCAACCTAAGCCCCCCAGGAAAATTCTATACGGTACTTCCATGGGGTTGGATAGCCGAGAGCCCTACTTAATTGGTATGCGGGGGGCGGGGTTCCTAGTTCCTTTGCAATTACGAGAAGAATAAGCTTTAAGTGACAGCTCCTGTTCAGACAAGCGCCCTGGACCAAAGTACGTGTCTGTCTGGGTCCAATGATAGGCGGACCTGTTCTGATCAGGAGCTGACTCTTGAAGAACCACCGTCTTATATGGCTCCCGGATCCTGTAACCATAGAGACTTGGATCCGTTTCTTCCCGAGGATTAGTAGCATGCGATACTGTGAAAATGGAAGGAATCTTGGAATGTTGTATTGGCCATGTAAAAGCTGGTGGACAGTTGATGAGTTGTTAGAAGTTAGGGTGACATGCGCGAAACTATCAACATACATTCAAAGCCAGAAATGACGCTGTTTCCTCCCAGCAGAAACAAAATATTCCAAGTAGCATGAACTCCCAAGAAAGAAAATATTGGCATTCCAATATCCGTAAGGCATGAGGCTCTAAACGTAAGTAACACAAAATATCTAGGCCGAAGATATCTATATGCACATCTACTGCAGCTTCTTCTCACCCAAGAACTCCATCTCGTCATCGATTCGCCCTGTCTTCGCGAATTTGATGTCGTCAAGATAATTATCTCTTGGTAGCCATGGCCCCCTGTCGGCCGCTTTGGGCAGGTCCCGCTCTGCCTTTGTCACGTACGTAGAATTGAGGTTCAACAACCGACGTGGTTGCATGTCTTTCGCAGTGGCGGGGCTCACCCGTGGCACGATTGCTTTGGCGCCTCGTTGCTCCAGCTCTTTGAGAAGTCTACAAAGGAACTGCGCGGTGGCGTCGGCGCCCAGAGTCCAGGACGCGTTGGTGTAACCAATGACGAAGGCGGCATTGGGGACGTCTTGCAACATGACCCCGTGCCAGATATACTTTTCGGGAACATATTGAGGAATTCCGTCAACGGCCAGGGAGGCACCGCCTGCGATTTGCAATTTCAGGCCGGTCGCTGTTATGATCAGATCAGCGTCTAGCTTTTCACCGGAGTTGAGAACTATTCCAGATGCCGTGACCTCGCGGATGGTGTCGGTCTTCACATCTGCGCGACCAGTGTGCAAGCTCTTAAAGAAATCACCGTCGGGGCATACGCAAAGACGTTGATCCCATGGATTGTATCGCGGGCGGAAGTGCGGGTCGTGAGGAATGTGAGGTGGTAGCTGGCGGGAGACAGACAGACGAAGGAGGAAGCGGGAAAAAGTCGGGAAGGTTTGACAGAAGAGGAAGAAGAAGCGAGAGGTGAGCAGCCAGCTCAGACGCTGGATTTTGAGACCGAGGGCCGTCGGGAGAATATAACTATACCACGAACGTTTCCGGTTCGGAAGGGATAGGATATAGGTTGGACTGCGTTGAAGCATAGTGACATGCTTGGCTTTCTCCGCGAGATTGGGCAGAAGCGTGATAGCAGTCGCACCACTACCAATGATGACAACCTTTTTGTCACTATAGTCCAGGTCCTCGGGCCAGAACTGCGGGTGGATGATCTGCCCCCGGAATCGATCCAACCCAGGAATGTCGGTTTGCAGAGGAGTATGGTAGTCGTAATATCCGGTACCAAAAATCATGAACCGGGCCGAAAATGATTTGGACTGGCCTTCGTGCTCGACGCTTAGCGACCAGGTATTCTCCGTAGAAGACCAGTCTGCACCTAGCAGACGATGCTCAAGGAGGATGTTCTTCTTGATGCCATTTTTTTCGGTGGCGTTGTGAAGGTACTTGACGATGGAGGGCCCATCCGCAATTGGGTTCCCCTGGTCCCATGGGTGCCAGGCAAAGCCAAAGGTAAAGAGGTCTGAATCAGAACGAATCCCGGGATATTTGAAGAGATCCCAGGTGCCACCCAAGTTATTACGAGCTTCGAGGATGGCGTAGCGAAGATTGGGGTTTTGAGACTGCAGACGATAGGCGGCATTGATGCCGGAGATACCGGCGCCAATTATAATGACATCAAAAGCTTGTTCCATGTTGCCCGAATACTTGTTTGGTGCCAACCAGGTGGCAGATATCTCCCTACGATTCTTTGTTGGTAGATTTATATGTTCTGATATCTGAGAGAATCCTGCAATGGGTTCACATGCCTCGGTTACTCATTTTCCAGAATGAGGAATCGTCGCGAGCTTCAGAAATGAGGAGAGAGAGAGCTCGATGGGAGGGGGGATTATAATATTCTCGGCAGCAATTTTTATGGATCACCGGAGCCCAATAGTCTGGGGAAAAGCCGAGGATCTGATTTACAAATCTTTTCCGTCTGCCGAAGATCATCAGTGGAGATTATCGTTACCCAAACGGGTAATCGTTGCGATCTCTCACATGTAAAGTCTCCCTTTAGAGGGGGTCATACTCTGGATTTTTAAATAAATATAAACTGGTGCAAGGTGTACTGGACAGGGTGCATGGGTTATGCTATGGTATGGTACCCGGCAACCCTCGTGGATCTGGTAATCATGCCTAGCACCGCAGTTCACCTCTCCTTCGCGGAGAAGCTCGACTTTCTTCCCGCTCTGGCGTCCCTTTGTCTCACGGTCGTGTGGGCAATGTTCACGGGGCTCTGGCGCTCATCATATCACCCTAAGAGTTGGCTTTTGCATGTAGGATATGCCGCTTTCCGAAAAGCAACCATCCGTCTATCGGTTGCACAGATGCAGTAAGGAAAACCCCCCTCCCCTCCCCGGCCTCTTTTTTTTTTTGGAGGACGGTGTACCATATGTGACATACTAACCGTACAGATATGTGTTGCCTCCGACGAACAAAATCTATGACCAGTATGTGCGTAAGGCGAAGAAGGTAGCGGACACGGTAGATCTGGGGCACGGAGCGCTGGGGCATTGGATTGGAAGTCGCGATGCAGACAAGGTCTTAATTTGGTATCATGGTATGTTAGTGTATAGTCATTGCTTCTTTCCTGCGATACATATTGACGGCCACAGGGGGTGGTTTTGCCCTGCCGGCGAATCTGGGCTACTTCCATTTTTTTGCTCGTCTGATTGCTGATAGTGCGCGTGCCAATAAATCCTTGGCGGTATTCAGTTTGACGTACACACTGGCACCGCAGGCGACATACCCTACACAGCTCCGGCAAGCTGTGGAGGGACTGCGGTACGTCGTCCAACAGACTCGACGCTCACCGGGACACATTCTCCTGGGTGGGGATTCGGCAGGAGGGAACCTGGTTGGCGGCGTCTTGTCCCACTTGGCCCATCCCCACCCTGCCATTGCCCCGGTGAATCTTTCCGAGCACCTCTGCGGTGCCGTCATGATCGCTCCATGGACATCGATGGAGACCGATTTTTCGGGTCAGCAAATCGATTCACGGGGGGACCTGATCACACCCGCTGTGGCAGGTCCGTGGGCCAGTGCCTATCTCGGCGCCTCCAAGCGCGACTACTATACCGATCTATCCACTGCGCCGACGGACTGGTACACCATGTTTCCCGTGAAGAAGATTCTGGTGTGTGCCGGGGGTAGCGAAATTCTTTACCCGATTATTGAAGATTTTGTGGCGAAATTCAAGGTAAGCAACTGAGTTTGTGCTAGCGTTGGAGAAGAACTGTCTGATGAGAGTAGGAGGGCTTCCCGAACGTGGAGTTGTGTGTTGGCCATCGGGAGGGCCATGTCGCGCCGATCTATAACTTGTATATTGGGGATCAGACTGAGACGGAGCAGGGGAAGAGGGTCAAGAGCTGGTTGAGAGAGACCTTGTAAATACGGCCTATGCAATTATGATGTAGACCTCTATATAGTTGAACATAAACAAAGGACATTCTGTTTTTCCGATTCGACTTTGATTTTACCTCAGGGGATAAACGTATGACATACAGGACATACTTTTTTCATGAGATATTAGAGTAAATTGTCATACAAGGCCCAAAAGACATATTTACGCTCCGTATGTACATGGTACCTCCGGTATACTGTCTACTGGCTTAATGGTTACACTCATTTCAATGCAGGTCCCGATATTTCATGTAGAGAATATGTGTTGGTATATCTTAACAACTGAAAATTATATATAACATTATCACGTACAATGTATACTACACACGAAATCGTCTACAAGCCCTTAGACTGCACCTCCCTCAAAACCCTCAGATCCCTCGAGCCCCTTCCACGAGCGACCTCCTGTAACCAGGAGGGGAACGCCCTGACCAAGCTAATTACACTAAGGTTACTCGGTAGGATAACCTGTCCGCTGCTCTGGCTGAGGATTTGTTTCACAACAGCAGCCGATACCAACTCCGGCGTGAGCACGGGCTGTTTGAAATGATCACCAACGTCGGTCAATGGCTGGATCATGGGGGTCTTGACCCAGAGAGGATGAACCACACTACACGATTAGCGTCCTCCCCAAACCCCAATTACGACGATAAGGGAAAAGAACATACCTAGTCCGGACTTTAGGAGCATTATACCAGTACCGAAGCTCCTGGCTCAATCCCTCGTGGAATGCCAACGCACTCGCCTTAGAGCAACAATAATCGACCATCTCTCCCAGCGCCAGAAAACTTGCCATGCTGGCGATGGTAATGACATGTCCATGATTTTTCTTGATCATGCTAGGTAAGAACTCGCGCACCATGAAGAAATGCGAGACCGTGTTAACCTCGAAAGTTTGCCGGATCTTGGCTTCCGGCTCGTCAAGGATGGAGCCATCGTGCCCGACGCCAGCGTTATTGACCAGCACCGTGGGCTCCCCGTGCGATGCACGGATTTTCTCCGCTACATTGCGAATATTCTCTGATGAGGTTATGTCGGCTTTGTAGAAAGTGACATTCGGTGCTACGGCTATTAGCTTCCATATGCTTGAATACAATATCGGGAAATTAAGGAACTCACGTAGTTTACATAGTGGCTCTTGAATATCTAGAATGACCACTCGGACTCCCGCCTTTGCGAGATCCTCCATGATCTGCTTGCCGATGCCACTGCACCCACCGGTCACCAACACCAGCTCGCGTTCTTTTTGCCAGGGATGAGCGCGTTGCCAATTATTTGCCGCCCAATAGCCCAGCGAGCGGTTGGCTTTGCGAATAATACCCAAAGCCAGCAGCGCCGTCAAGGCCTTCGGTACGAGAGGATGGAGAAGCACATCTTGTACCTGTGGTGGGAGGCGTTCGAGGGCCGTTTGGCCCCAGTAACGAAGCAGCTGGAGAGACTGGTCGAGAGACATAGTTAATGAACCTAGTAAATGTAGAATGATGGTAGTTTGGAAGAAATTGTTGATAATGGCATATAGATATTGTACAGGGTATAAGTATATACGGAGTGAAAGCTCGGTGACAATTGGCCGAGGTTCTCACATGGTGTAACAAATTGGTCGCATCGTCAGAGTGTGTAGTTCTCAAGCCCTTTCTTTTTCGTACGATGATGATTTCCGTATTAGGCAAGGGATGCGAACGCCGATCCGAACAGAGTGGAGTGCTTAAATCACCGCAGTTTCCCTGACTCGCCAGGGGATTCGGCGACGAACCATGTTCGCGAAGATTACTCTACCTAGACTATACCTACTTTCTTTTTTGTTGGGGTTCACATGGGGTACGCGATTTCGAGATCCCCGCGTGGTGTTCATGAGATCATAGGGGAGGAGTTTATCGGCAATGCATCTATATGTCTACCTGAGACGAATCTGCGGATAAATAATATAAAATATGTCGTGCTTGACGTATAATTCAGTGCCCAAGTGGCATAAGGGTTTTTTTTTTTTTTTTTTTTTTTTTTTGGAAAATCCAGATACGATATTGTCGCAAAAGTTAAAGGGCCAGAATCTAAGAGTCGCAGAATTAGCACTATCGACACGCCGGTTTCATAGCGCTTTGCCATGAAGTAAGCCTCAACGCGATGAAGACTTCTTTCTCCTCTTATCTGCCAGCTATCTACTTCGGCCCCTCGCTTATACTCAGGACTCAATAGGAAGTCTCAGATTAGGCACCGGCGTTATCATATGCCCCTCAAACCGAGGTCAACATGTCGATCAGTGGGGTCAATGAATTTAGAAGCTTTAGCTCTCGTAATAAAGTGGTTGCATAATATATCTTTTCCCCATACCCCAGATTGTTGGGTACTTAAAGTCCATCCGTCCTTGTCTTTGTATATCGTAGGTTAAGTGTTTCATGTTCAACCATGGACTCGCTGCTGGTTCTCATTGCAATATCCCTCCTTGAAGGGTTCCTGTTGCAGCGCAGTGTCTTGGTGGATTCTGCGTTCCGCACTCTCACCTTGGGTGCACTCGGAGTCAATCTGGCGCTCGCAGCTATTTGGAAATCCTTGATTTATCCATACTTTGTCACACCATTGCGCCATCTGCCTACAATTCCGGTATAAAATCCCTGCTCCTCGCCATGGGTTGAGACCATCAGCTGACGGAAACAGGGTAACCTCAACAATGCCCGTATCATCTTCGACGATCCTCGTGGTCGGTTGCCTCTGGAATGGATGAAGACCATTCCGAATGAAGGTCTCATTCATTTTCGCGATATACTCAACCGCAGTTATCTACTAGCCACCAACCATCAAGCCCTATTAGATATCATGAGCACCAACACCTACGATTTTGAGAAGCCCTGGAGGGCACGCGACTTCCTGTCCCGCATAATTGGATTCGGACTGATTCTGTCAGAGGGCAGTGCTCACAAGAAACAGCGCCGGGCTTTGACCCCATCCTTCAATGTGAAAAACATCAGAGCTCTGTACTCATTGATGTGGGAAAAGACCGGACTTTTGATGGATGAGCTGGAGAAAGAAATGCAGCAAAACCCTATGGAGGGTAACCACCTGGAGAGCCGTATGGGCAAGATTGAGATGAGTGTCTGGGCAAGGTACGGCTTTTGACCTTCCTACTAGACATGAGCATACCACTCACAGATGTTAGCCGCCTTACCCTCGATATCATCGGACCCGCCGCAATGGGCCGCGACTTTCAGTCTTTGCAGAACCCTGAAAACAAAGTGGCTGACAGCTTCCTGGCTATCCTGGAACCGACCAAGGAAAAGATGGCCTTCCTGGCCTTCAACTTCGCTTTCCCCCAGTGGTTCGCACGCCGCGTTCCCTGGCGCCTGAACAAGGTTATTGATGATGAAACCGGGTTCCTGCGGGGTCTCTGCAGAGATATTGTTCACGAGAAGCGGGCGTCCATCTCAGCTACGAAGGCGACGGCAAAGGAGCTTGAAGCTGACATTCTTGGCACCATGATGCTGGGTGGTGATTTTACGGACGATGAGTTAATCGACCAAATGTTGACCTTCTTGGCCGCCGGTGTATGTCTTTGTCCTCTTAATTTGTTTCGATGGCTAAGGACAGCTCAAACTGACATTGGCTACAGCACGAAACTACTGCGAGTGCCTTCACTTGGGCCTGCTACCTCCTCACTCTCAACCCAGACGTCCAAGAAAGTCTCCGCGCCGAAATCCGTGAAAGAATCCCTTCCGGAAACCATCCTATCACCTGGAGCGACCTGGAGACTCTCCCCATCCTCAACGGTGTGTGTCAGGAGGTCCTTCGTTTATACCCAACCGTACCTATCACGATTCGTGAAGCCGTTCGTGATACCATGGTGGCTGGCAAACACATCCCCAAGGGCACCCGATTTCTCTTGTGCCCATACGCTATCAACCGTAGCCCAGAGTTTTGGGGCAACGATGGTGAAGAGTTCAAGCCGGAGCGATGGATTGATACAGACAAAAGCGGTCAGAAAGTGGTCAATAATAACGGCGGCGCCTCCACAAATTTTGCTCAGATCACTTTTCTCCACGGGCAGCGCTCTTGTATCGGGAAAGACTTTGCCCGTGCTGAGCTACGCTGTGCAGTTGCTGGTGTCGTCAGCAGATTCCGACTTGAGATGCAGAATCCCAAGCAGAAGATTCATATTGCCGGTGCTGTGACAACAAAGCCTGTGGAGGGGATGCACTTGAAGATGAGTAGGGTGGATGACTGGTGATATCTTTCTAATGTGATGTGTATATGATTGACATGAGATCTGGGCTCTTTTCTTTTATTGGTAGTAGCAGTTAAACCGTGGTTTAACGATATATAATTTATGCTTTTATGCCCTTTTTATGGGAGTGGTTGTGGTTGTGGCTATGGCCATGCCCTAAGTGCTCACTGATGCGATGCTTTCCTTTCATCTGCTCAGGCTCATCCTCCTCCTCTTCTTCAAAGGAAGGCCATTCCTCCCATCCATCCTCCCAAGTCTGCATCATCTTCTCCTGTTTCTCGGCCTTGGCCATTCTCTTTTTCTTCATAATCTCCTCCCACTTCTTCATTTCCCCATCGTCTAGCAAACATTCGTCAAAAAGCTTTGTGATGGCAAATATGTCGATACTCTCCCCAATGAATACGATTTCCTGTCGTCGATCGCCCCACGGTCCTTGGAAGTCGTCTGCAATCGACTTCCGTACATCTGCATCTTCCGGCCATGCTTCTTCTGGCACCTCAGCGAACCACGGTGCTCCACACCCAACAGTGAGCATGCCGCCAGCTTGGCTCCATTCACCAAATTGATATGGACGAGTAGCAAGCCAGAAGAAGCCTTTAGATCTCAGGATAGGGCGGAAAACAGGGTGAGAGCGTTTGTTGGTGAGGATTACCTGAGGGTCTGGTTGAGGAAAATCCTCCATTCCTTCGTCCTCGTCTTCTTCTTCATCTTGTTCACTCTCTTCAAACTCACTTCTCTCTTCTGATGCTTCATCTTCCGTACCCTCTTCTTCGCCCTCGGCATTTTGAAGAAGAATAAATTTATCGTGGATCAAGTTGAACAGTCGCCGCGGATGGAATGGACGACGAGCTGTGTAGACAAAGTTGTTGATTCCGTACCTTTATCGTCCTCATTAACTTCAACTCTCCCCACATGGGTATGGAACAGCAAAAGGAAGAAAAAGGGTGTCTTACTCAACAGTCTCGGGAACAGGAGCCAATCTCTCTCCACTTCCAGTCTCCCTCTTGGTCATCTCGTGCAAACTTCTCAGCCAACCGGCGCCCGACGCCGCCTTGAGAAAGTTGAACCTCCCCGTGTCTAAGATCTCGTTGACATCGACCTTCGAATAGCTTGTTTCGAGCACCTTAGCGTCCGGATTGAGAAGTTTCAAGATAGACCTGATCCGCTTGCAGGTCTTCTCATCTATGGTCTCGACCTTGTTGATGATAATGACGTCCGCGAACTCGATTTGATCAACCATTAGATCGGAAATTGTTCGTTCGTCTTCGGGGATGATCTCTCCCCCGTATCGGTCGGAGAGAAATTCCGCTGTGTCGAAGTTTGTGAGAAGGTTAAAGGCGTCAATCACGGTGACTGTTGTGTCGAGTTTGGCTAGTTTGTGCAGGCCTCCTAGTTCCACACTAGGTCTTTTGTTAACGAACTTCTATAATGTGGTAAGGGAGGATGGGACGATATACATTTGGTTAAGGATTTTCTTTCCCTCTTCATCCACAACGTCCGCTTCTAGCATGGCGGCACTGAACTCTGCCGTAAAAGTCTCTGCCACTTGCATTGGTTCGCTGATACCCGTGCTCTCAATCACGACATATTGTACGTCGTTTTGTTTTGTGAGTTGGGCAAGTTTCTCCAAGAGGTCGCCACGGAGAGTGCAGCAGATACATCCGTTCTGCAGTTGGATGAGGTTTTCTTTTGTTTGGGATACGTGGTGATTCTTGATAAGGGTTGCATCTATGTTCAGACTGGATGCTTGTTAGAATCACTTCTATATTTTCTTGGTCGGGCTTCTTTCTCGGTGTCGTCTGTTTATACCTGCTCATATCATTGACAATAACAGCAATTTTGAACCCATGGTCTGATACCAGGATGTGTTCCAGGAGAGTCGTCTTTCCGCTACCCTATTTTACTTGATATTAGCCCCTAGCTTTAAGTGTACCAGAGGAGTTGAATGCCAATCATACAAGGAATCCTGAAAGAAGGGTGACTGGAAGTTGTCGAGGCGTCTTGACTCCACGAATGTCTGTGGAAGTCGGGAAAGAAAAGGTTTCTGGGCCTGAATTAATCGTCATCCTGGTAGAGAGTAGAATACTATAGACTGTGTGATGCTCAGGCTGAAATGTAGAGAATAGGGGCCCTCTTGTCACTCTATATAATCGAATACTTATATACTTCTATGCATACTTTGCCCCCAAGGTTCTCAGCTATACATAGGAATATAATTTATAATCGTGATCATGATTGGTTCGTGACGCAAGGTCTCCATTTCAACTCCAAAGGTACTTACTTCCTTTATGCCCTGACGCATGTCTTGCAAGGTACCTGTTATCGGAGCGGGCACAAGGTCCTCAATCATACTGAACCAATGATAAGGACTGACAAATACGTCATGACGAACGATTATTACATTTATCCTTATAGGTTTTTGAATTCTTTCTTTTTTATAGGTATTGTAGAATAGCATATGATGTGGTGCCACCATGGGAGACTATATAGGAAGGGAAATATGTACCTCGCGGGTATGATGAGAACGCAAACGAAGCACTAGAGGCCGATATGCTATGCTACAATTCAATCGCTCGAAGCTTGACATTCGACTCCAACACCCCCTTGAACTCCATCACAGACAATAACTGGTGGGCTCCCCGCCGGGCTCGTCAGATCAATGTTCTTCAGTTCAATATCCGAACACACAGCATTAGGAGAGCACACAAGATCGGCTACGACCCTGCCGTTTTTCCCGGAAGATGTTCCCGAGACGTTCTCGAAGACAATGTTGGTCACATTCACTTGAGAGGGGTACTGAGCACACTCTGCTGACTCGATGTTGAAATAGCATTGATCCAACACAATTGGAGCGTCAGTGTTCTCGATACGGATGTTCTTGTATGTGATGTTGTTGATTCGGCCATAGCCGACGTCCTGACCGGCCCATGCCTTAAGACGTGCACCGTTCTGTTATTGTCAGTAAGTGACATTAATCTGCGATGGACCCAAAGAACCTACCTGTCCATTCAGCAAGGTCACATTCTCAATGTACGCATGCTCAATTATATCCATCACTCCTGGGTACTGTCCGATACTACCCATGCTGACTCCATGGGTATTGTTGCACCACAAGTTTTGTACAAAGATATTGGTGGTATTGGGCTTGGGCGAGAAGCAGTCATCACCAACGTCGACCCGGGTATTTGTGACCCTCAACCCGTCGACATTAAGCGAGTCAAATCCGTCGCTGTTTTTGGGCTCCGCCTATTTGACCAGTTAGCGCACAGGAAAGCATGAATTGAAGGTATGCTCACCGAGCTATTCGTAGAGAATGAGTGGATGAAGACATCATCGAATGAGATATCCTTTGACTGAACAAAGAAGTTGGTCCAGCAAGGCGAGTTCAGCTGTGTGATACCTTCAACGGAGACCCGAGTTGCATTTTCGGTCACGAATAAGATTGGACGATAGTAAGTATTGTCGGGATCCTATCGTTATTAGCCCAAGTCACTTATTACCCGAGACAAATACCAGGTCATACCAGGATTTCTTGGCCGGCAAACTCATTGTACCACCGCTGGCCATTTCCGTTCAACACGCCATTGCCAAAGAGTTTGATATCCTTCCCGCCCCATCGCCAGAATGTGATGGACTTTTGAAAGTCATAATAGAAATTGTTCTCTTGCCAGTAAGGTACATCATCGGTGAACTGTGTCATCAGCTGGTGCGCTCAAGATACATAGTATGTCGCATCGTTATAAATACCTTCAACTCCCCATCCAATTGCACCTCAATGTCGTTTAAGAATGTTAAATCAAGTTTCCTGCCAATCACGTACTTCTCTCCTTTCTTGAGAAGAAGTCGTCCTCCATGATTAGCGCGGTTGATCCCCCAAAGGAAGTCCTTTGAGATATCATCGGTGTCATTCCGGGAGGGTCTGATGGTTACGGTGCGACGATCATGATGTTTCTGATGGTGGGCACCAAGACGCTTTAACGCACTTGTCTCGCTCGCAGGAATGATATGCGCTCCCGGGATGAGTCGGTCAACTACGATGCTGCTGACCGTGCTTGCAAATAGTGTTGCAAGAAGGAATTTCATGATGCTATCGATTGATGTAGTCTGTGCAACCTAATAATTGACCGGCCCCAAGGTCTGGAGATGGTCTGCTTTTATAATGTACATTATAGCAATCAAATCTCTCGCCCGAGCAACAACAAAAGCAATTCCAGCTCTAAGGACTCCAACACAAAGTTTCTCCGCCTGTAGAACAGCTCAATTCCTGTCTTTGTCTTTATCCGAGATATTAGGATCCACCTTCGGAAATATCACACCGTCGATGCTTCTTCGCCTTGCGGGGAATATCCGATGGATGGAGAAGGGGTCTCCAAGTGGTACTTGCAAATGTTGAACAATCTGGGGTCTGGGGTATAGAACTAAAGTGAAGTTGTGGAGATGA
Organism: Aspergillus hancockii; assembly: GCA_001696595.2. Classification (NCBI taxonomy): domain Eukaryota; kingdom Fungi; phylum Ascomycota; class Eurotiomycetes; order Eurotiales; family Aspergillaceae; genus Aspergillus; species Aspergillus hancockii. The sequence goes on along the minus strand of MBFL02000103.1, from coordinate 68,927 downwards.
GGTCTAGCCACAATTTCGCCGGGTGGGTGGGATTTTGTACTTCCACCAATCGGGATATTCTTCAGGCCACAATGCTGAACACAGGACGCGACGTTTTAATACTGCTATCACTGGAGATAATATAACCATAGGGAATCGATCTTCAGCTCTCTATCACGTTGATTTGTTGGTTTACTGACCCCATATTTGTGTGGATTTGGCAACTCACGTACTAGTCAAGATCTGTGCCTAGCCAAGGGCAGAAAAAAAAAGAGAAAGTATTGGTGTACTTCCAAGGATTTTGAAGAGTCAGTTATCAATCGGGTTTTTTACCAGTTAAGAAAATACCGATAGCCCGTGAATCGGCATCTGAGGTGCTAGGTTGGGCCAGGCTTCATCCTCTCTATCAACTGTAGTTTGTGATTTGCGGGCACTGTTGACAGTTCCAAAAGATCGTATGACTTTCGGCATACGCACAATGATCAACAGATCGGCATCGTAATTTCAGAGAATTCCCGGCTCTCGGTGTCACCCAGGGATATCTCTCGAGGCATGTTATACCAATGCTAAGTCTTTTCATGGTGAATAGTAACAGTATATTAGTGACTAATAAGAGATAGTTGGGATTGGACTATATCACAGCTTCTTCGAAGCCAACCAAAAAGCAGTGAAGCAGCAGATACTGCCCGACCACCAAAACGCCGAGCGCAGGAAGCTCAGCTTCAAATCCTCAATATACTTATAGGTAATCCCGTACGACAACCGCGAAATCGCATACCAGAGTCCGATGCGGTTAATTGTTTCGTTGGGCACGCCCGCATAAAGGGCGACAAGGACTATTTAGATCAGTATGCCTCTTTAACTAACTCATTTATGGATTCCATACGTGCAGCTACAAATAATGGGTAGTGCTCAGCTGAATTGGCCATGATGGCCTCCTGTCGCTTGAGCCGGTCGAGTGTCTGACGACTTATCTTGCCCGATTGCACGGCGGCCTCGCCGTACTTCCCGAGGTCCTGGCGAGGAGCTTGATTATGATCCAGACCGAGCCGCATCTTTTCCCGTCGGTTACTAAATGCACCGAATGAGATGAGCCAATTGGCCAACAGACAGGCCACGACATGGCTGGGGGCTTGTTCTCCGGGCACGGCACGGAGGCCAAGAGTGGTCAAAATGGCCCTATCGGCGTTAGCATTACAACGGACTTTCTAAACGCCATTGAGCGCTCCAGACTCACGACATTGCTAGGTTATATTCTAATTATATATTTCTGGATTGGGGTATCTCAAATCAAAGCTACCGGCAGTGGGAGATTGTAGAATATGGAATAGCTGGCCTTTTGAGGGATTAGCCGGCAAATGACATCACTCATCAGCGCACGTGCGCTCTTGGTCTCATGTCAAACAAATTAAACACCAAGAATATTTACGTTCCTTTTCAAGCGCCCCCCGGGTAAGATAACTAATATTAAAAGAATTTCATAGCCCTGTAAGAAAGTCCATATTCCATAGTTCTGGAAAACCATAGTCCGCGGAGTCAAATAAATTCCCAAAGTCGAGAGGCTAAACGCAAACTGTCAGTGCCAGAGAGCAAAAGATACGGTATGCATATACTTACGGAAACAGAATCGCTAGGAACTAATGCAGGATCGAACGGTATCTCGGGAGAGTTCCAGCTCGGTGTTATGGTATCGGGCTATAAATAAGATCAGCAGGATTCAGGTCGTGTAACATGAATACTTACAACAACGGGGCCTTCTTCTCGTCGGAGATCTGCCCATGCTTCTCCTCGAATCAATCGCTCGCAGTCCTTAATGTTCTTTGCAGCTACTTGTTCGATTTTTCTCACGGCATCCTCCCCATTTAAGCGCGCCTTGACGGAAGCCACGGCCATAGCAAGGAAAAGAAATGCTTTGCACCCCTTTCCTCTTGGGGAGATCCGACTGCCAAAGGTATCCAGCGTGTGCTCCACAGCTCGTACTAGGACGTCCTGCTGAGACCGTACCAAGTCATTGAGAGAGCTTAATGAGCTAGGCTGACCAGTGGAGGTTTTGGATGGCGAGAACTCGCTCGCTTGTAGAGACACCTCAACACAAATTGTGATAGCAGCGTGGAAAAATTCGTCGCGGAACATCCCACCACCCAGCTGCCCCAAGTGTGGACATGCCTGTGCCTCTGGGAGGCTAACAGCGGGAGCATCCAACTGAGAAAGCATTTCCAAGGATGACTCCAGACAAATCTTCCGTGAATACGAAAATTTCGGTGACAATTGCACACTGAGAGAGAATGGGCGATGAATGATGAGTAAGAATCTGACCATAATGAATACCATGAACGACCTAGTGAATTGGAGGCTTTCAGAGGACAGGGATGTGGGTGCGTTGTCAGAGAACAAGTTCAATGCCTCGTTTCTATGCCGGACGAGCTGTTCGCTCAAACGCAATGCTTCATCGTAAGGCAATGTGAATTTAAGACTATTGACCAGCTTCGCTATTCGAACGCGCAATGGTAACGATTGCGAAAGTAAGACCTGGAAACTGCTTCGCGTCGCAACGGACGAATCTTTGGGGATAACGTCTTCTGTCATATCTTCCGTCAAGTCTTCATCGTCATAGTTTGACGGTTGGTCGCAATCATATTCGTCCAAGTCAATGGAAGGCGGCATTCCTCCGTCCAGAGATGACTGCAAATCTAGCTCCAAGATGGTAGCCCACAGACGACGACGCATCTCGGCCCAGAATCTAGTCATCTTCGGAAAGCGAGCCGGATTCCGGTGCAGCCCTATCATCATAGCAGAACGGATGAGAGATCCGGAAGGAACCCAAACAACGTCCCCATCCGTAGCGTCAGCCTGGCGTGCGAGGATCAAGATACACTGGATCTGCAACATGTTGAAGTCAATCATTGAACTAACGTTTATTGAGGCTATCCATGATTGTACCGCCATAATCCACCCTCCTGCGGCGCTGTGCAAAGTATCTTTCTCGTTGAGCCTCGTCGTTGAGCTAAAGAAACAGCTGCTGGCAGCCATCACTGCCAACAGCTTGGCGATAAAGGCCGTATCCGTGGTTCCTGTACATGCACTCGTCCAGTATGCCTCATATTGCTTGAGAAACGTCGGAACGTGGAGAACTCGGTAGGCTGTTTCAAAGGTGGACAAATACAAATTGACTAACTCATCGGCGACTCTTCGATGTGGGAGCATTTCTTCCAACGTGAAAGCATTCACACGCTGATGGTCTTGCTTTTCTCGACATAAAGCCGCCCTGAATTCCTTTAGTTTGAGGTACTCCGGACTTTTGGACTTCTTTTGAGCGCTTCGGCCTTGGAAATAAGACCCTACGTCTTTGAACTGTTTAATTTCACCATTAGAACGTTGAAAATATTGAAAAACACATTTCCACTTACAAATGAAATGGATAACGCTGAATGACAACGTCCACAATATCTGGTTTTCCCATTCTTTCCCCTAAAACATGCCTTCTCTGGCAGGTACTTGACATCCTCGCTGAGATATTGAGCATCTGAGGCCATCCGAAGCCCATAATCAGACACGGATTCGCATGCTGAGCTTTCCGGTGTTTGAATCGACCCAGCCCTGGACAGAGCGCCTTCCAGCACTTGCACGCGATGCCGGAGCTCTTGCAATTCTTCAGGTCGCCCTTTGGGTTTTGTAATTCGGTTCGATGACTGGTGCTTGGAGTCGAAGACGTAAAGTCCACTGTGAGCCGGGCTGGCGCGGCCACTGGGTACATGTGCATGGCCGGAGGTGCTGCGAATTAGTTGAGATTCTAACGTCTGGCCGGAAGCTGATCCAGAATATACACAGAGATCGGGAGCCTTCGATTTAAGGCATTGTGAGCACGGTAATGTACGGTCGCATTTTAGTTTGCGTCGTCTGCATACGGTACAAGAAAGAGCTGGTCTGCGCCGTCTAGGTATTGAGTCTGGGGAAGTCGATTCAGGTTGTCGAAGATGAGACTCGAGTTCGTCGTACATAATGGGCGATTGGCGGTAGGAATCTATCGCGCGAGCATTTGTGGATTATATTCAAATGTGATACCGGCTGGTGAAGGGTTTGAGGGTTATCTCGTCAGGTATGATCTTTAGTTGTTAGTTACAGTCGGTCAAGAGTAGTGTAAGACGACAACGCAGGATTATCAGATTGATAATGGTTTCCGATGGCCTGATCATCTATTATGAAGTCACGATCGGAGCGAAGTCCACTCTCGGCGTTCGGTGTTGCGGTTTTGGGTAACCTCGGAGATATCAGGCTCGAGGTTTCTCTATCCGGTAACATTCCCCGATTGGGAAATTACCAACCTTAACAACCTTAGGCAGTGCAGACAAATTCATGCCCCGACACGAGTAGTGGCCGAGTCTACCCAACGACTAATGCCTAAAACAGGCATAAACGCCAAGGTTCAATGAGGTACACTTTATACACATCATCTCACGTTGTTCAGTAGGCAGAATTTTCTCGATAGGTAGCAAAATAATCGTTTTATGCAGGTCTTGACAGCCTGTTGTCCGCTGCTCTAGCTTCAGACTGCGAGATTGGGGCGGTGGTCTTCCTTGAATGATATTATATTAGCAAATCCCCCAGAATGACAATAACACATCAAAGATTTCGGTATGAATAGTGCCCAAATATCATTCTCCCAATTGTCTGCTCTGATACAGCTATCAGACTAATGAAGACACGGGCAATTTAGGGCATATGTAGATTTTTCTATGTGTAATTAGGTTTCTGAGTCATCTATGGAACAGCTGCATCCTGATGAACTGTGAAGAAAAAGCCCTCGTAAATTGCTTGCGCTGAAGAATCCTTGGTCTGAAAATACTACAAGTTGATATCATTCAGCAACAAGATATAGCCCTCCTAGTTTCCCATATGGAACCATGCCCCTTATCAAGAGCTGCCTAGTCTGTTAATGCAAGTCTGTCCTCATGAAGAAGAGGTAAACAAGATTGAATTCTATATATGATGTTTATGATTGATTAATGTACTCCGCCACATCACATGAATCACTCATCATTGGTGTGTTCCTTAGTGTTCTCCGCAGTTGGCTTTCTCACGTTAAGTCACTACTTCTCACAGGATAATGCTCTTTAGGTATCCATGCCCTATACTCTTCAAGGGAAACATTCATTTTTCTTTAAAGAATGCTATCTATTCCTGCATTAATCATTTCACTATCCTTTACTGAAAAACTTGATTCAGTCCCTTATTCCGGAATTGTTCTCTTGTGTACCGTCTTGTCTAGTACATTTCACGCTCTGCTTCACCCCACCATATCCCAGAGACTTTGTGAAGCATGCGCATGACATTTTTGGGGATATATATGCTGTCCGAGCCATAGAACATCTCTTAGTCCATGACATCTCTCGTTTGAGATGGCTGCATAGAGTACAACGAAATGATTCCCCCATTTTGGATTCCTGGAGACCAATGCTAATTGCATAGGCTATCAACGCTTCTTCCGAATCTGCGATCTAGTCATTAGTCCTCGTGGAATCGGATGGACTCATGGCTCGGTCAAGTATCTACCACCTAGTTGCCCGCCAACGACAGAGAGTCCAATGGCAACCCTATTACAGGGAAGGATTACCAATTCTTGAATGAGGATCGTTGGGCATTTATCAAACCGCAGGCCATCAAACTTATCCCCGCAATTATAGTGTTGGATACGCATCAGACAGCTTTTGGAAGGAATCTCCCTCAGTTTTGTGAAGGTCTCCAAGGATCCTTGAACTCCCTGTTTGGCACACAGTTGGCCCTGGCTATTCCCTGTCCAGACAGTATATTCTTGGACCCTTCTGTTGGCTATCTACCATTGCATTTATAGACGGCTTTCATGCCTTGTTTGGTATTCTTCACATCGGGTTTCTGTCCGGAGGAGCATGGATGTATCCGCCTTCGTTCGGATCGGTCCGCCACCTACTCACCATGAGGTTACGCTGTATGTCGTGCTAGAATACTTCCATGACTCATGCAAGCCTGAAACCCGTCATACCCCCAGACTCACCATCTAACCAGATATTTGGGGCTAGGTATGGTACGACCTCTGTCGCTACCCATAACTATCTGTTTCTCCCTCACTTGTCCGCAAGTCTTGCCCCGCTCACTAGAAGAATACGCCATCCTTTTCCTCTCGTTTATACTGTCCGGACTGATCCACGCGGGTGGTGCATATGCTGTATCAGAGGGCTGGGCGTAATGCAGCAATGATGGTAGCTTTCTTTGTTGATTTGCCTATTTTCATTGGCGTGCAACAGGGAATGGAAGGTTTGCTTCTGTAGACCTTACCTCGTGGACACATTTCTATGGTGTTGGTTTTGGTCTAGGCTTGCTCTACTTGTCCTTGGTTCATTTAGTTTAGTATGGTGCTAAGGTTATTGAGGCGATTCCGCTACCTAGTGTCTTGTAAGGGGTTGTGTGTGGTGTTCAAGTGGTTCTCTCTCTCATGGTCTGTGTATGGGGTAACTCAAGTGGGCACTGCTGGTTAATGGGCGCGATTGTGTTATCCTAAGACTAGTCGAAGGACGGAAGGAGATAGAAAGTCGTATATACATTGCTTAACTGTAAATAATTTTGCAATTTTTCTAGACCTGGCTGTTTTGCTTTTTTAGCATTGTCTTGAGATATATGTCAATGGGATAAATCCCTTGGTAAATTTGGTATATGCTTATATACTGGGCCATGTCAATATGTACAAGTAAATCTGTTAAATGCTCTATTCCCGCTTCCAGAAAGGCTTCATCACAGATCTCACATAAACAAGAAGATAAACCATCAAGTAGTTCGAGATCACAAACGCCAGGAAAATGCCGAAATACGGCCATATCTTGGAAGAGTCTAGACCGATTCCAGAAAGATACTAGTCTTGTTAGTTTACATATGAAAACATGTTGATATGGACATCCAAGAGAGACACTTACATCGTCACCGTAACTGTACTTGCAGTATCCACAGCTGCCGGAGTCGTCTGGATTCAAAAGATAGCCTACACCGTGTTCGGCAAGCCAGAAACCTGCATACTCTCCGCAGGTCATGCCCGGTGGGCTTTCAAAAATGGTTAATTCGCTACTGTCGCAGATGACAGGCATGCCGCGCAGCACGGATGTCAGGACGCCGCCGATCCAGTAAGTGAAGGGCGTGGCGTAGTACATGGTGTACTTCCAGAATGCTGGCATATTCTCGTGAGGTTGAAGGATACCATTGAACAGCTCGCACATAATGATGAAAAATGGCATGAGTGTTGCAGCTACCATTGAGTCGGCACTTCGGTCCTCCGTCAGCAAGATTTTCATGAAAGGCTCCTGGGCATTGGTTTGCTTACCTCAATGCTGCGATCCATTGACCCCATGACGTGGCAAACAGGAAGAATAAGAAGAACATCAAGAAACTATATCCGGCTGCAAATCCCAGTGGAAGCCCGACAATAAAGTAATAGAGTACATAAAATATCACAGAGCTGATAATGGCGTATGGAATCTCCGACACGATCTGAGCTGTGCAGAAGGCAATCCATCCGTAGACTCCACTAGGACCTTCGCGGGCTTTCCAGATATCACGGTTCATGATAAATCGCATAGAAATGGCGTTGATGAATTCGGGTACCAGCATCAAGACCAGAAAGCATGAGAAGGCCTTCGATTGCAAGTCTGTCAAGCTGTTTCCGATCTGAAGGTAAGTGAGACCGTTGATCAGGGCGTGGAGGAACGACGCATAGAGCCGGGAGTATGGGTATTCAGGGGTTCTCCAATATTGCCGCAATGTGCGTTTCGTCAAGAGACCAATCTGGCGGTAAAGTGACGGCGTGGGTAGTTGTTTTGTAGGCTGGAAAGCTTCGGGCTTTCCTCTACTGCGGATATCGCAGATTTCTTTCTTGACCATCTCGCCCTCCGTAGACTGATTCCATATCTCAGGCCAATTGACTTGATGCGTAGTGTCTTTCATGCCGCCCACGACAACCTCAATCAAGAAGTCTGCCGCATTGGTGACATTCTCTGGGTTGTGTCCATGTCTGGAGAAATAATCGAAGATCGAACAACCAGAGTCTCCCACTGGCCCAAAGTAATAGGTACTGCCACCAGGACTGAGGGCCAATACTCTATCAAACTCCTCGAACTGCTCCTGGTTCGCCTGATGAATGGTGCAAAGAATTGCCAGTCCCTGGTCAGCCAGTCGCCTCAACAGGGCAACAATGCTAGAAGCACCCTGGCTATCAAGTCCACTAGTTGGTTCATCCAGAAAGAGTAGTAGCTCTGGCTTTGCACAAAGCTCTACGCCAATGGTGACACGCTTTTTCTTCTCAATATCTAACGACCCAATGAGGGCATTCTGCAAGTCGACTAAGCCAAGTGTCTCAATGACTGTGCTCACATAAGATAACTTTTCTTCGTCGCTAGCCTCGGGATTCTGACGCAGAAGAGCAGAAAATTCGAATGCTTCACGGACAGTACTGCTCTCATCATGAATATCCATCTGTTGGCAGTATCCAATCTGGCGGTTGAATGACTGATCAACAGTATGTCCGTCGACGTACATCGTGCCTGTCAACTTTCCAGAGCTTGGCCTCTGAGTCAGGGCAGTCAACACTGAAATCATTAGTAGTTAGAAATTTGATGCGGTAATGGAATCTTACATGTTGACTTTCCCGCTCCAGAGGCCCCAACCAGGGCTGTCAGAGTTCCAGGCTTGCAGTAGCCGCTGACACCATTTAACAACTTCCGCGTCTCATTTCCAACTTGTACGAACAACTCCAAGTTATCCCAAGTAAACGACGACGTGGTTCCTGTGATGGCTTGACCAGACTTTATAGAGGTGTCACCTGAGTCAAACATCTTTGTATCGCGCTGAACAGCGTTGCTTTCCTCATCCTGAACGTTCTTGTGAGTTATCATTAGAGTTTTCCGAGACTTCTTATACTGAATTGGGCCCGCGCTATCCGGTTCCCACTCCATGATCTCACTTAGCCAACAGGTGCAGGCGACGTAGGCCACAGTGAAGAGACACAGAATTCCGAAATTGCGCCAGACATGACCGAAAGTGAAACCATATTGAGTTGCCAAGTAGTCGTCACCGTTCACAATCGTGGTTCCGATTTGGCTACCCGCGTAGCCACAAGTTTGATATGCAATATCCGTGTAGTTGGGACCCGAAGGGACAATGGATTCCGGCGAGCAAGTGAAGTTGGTATTGTGGAATTCCGCTGCCATCATTGCCTCATAAGTATAAAGGGCTGGGGTGGTATACTATGAATGAATGAGTATTTATCAAATCGAAACATCCTCGTAAGTCACTTACAGCTATCCATCCAACCCAAGGGACGTCATCGATCATCCTATCAACTGAAAGGACGTAGCCGCCGAAAACAATGCAGAACAGTACTGACACACCACAGTACCGCAAAGCAACTTCAAAGTTACATGATGCAGCTGCGAACAATCGGAATTGAGCCGTTAAGCAGATGGTGCACAGGTAGACAAATAAGAAGTCGATGAAAAAAGCCCCCGCCTGGTTAACTCGTTAGGAAATGCAATCATACTAGAAGTCCGGTGGGGCAACTTACATCCGACTTCAACCCAGACAGGAAGTAAACAACGATCAGATATAGGAACGTGATGACCGCCGCTATGAGGATATCTGTGAGGACTCTGGCCAAGCATACAGCACTAGGTCTCACAAACGCAAATTTCTTCTGACGGCTGAGAATATCCCGGCCTTGCATTGCTTCCTCAAGCTCCGACATTTGGAGCCACGCAAGTAAAATTGCGGAGTAGAAGATAACACCTCCTCGAGAGTACATGCCCGCTGTGGTTTGCGGCTGGTTATAAAACATGGAGCCAACCAGCAGCCCGTAGACAACAGAGGAAACAAGCTTAATATACAAAGGAGACATATGGCCCCGAAGCTGCCACAGCTGTCGCTGTGCACACAACACAACCTGTCGGAAAAGGGAGATCGTATAGGGAGATTTCGGTGAGACAAAGCGGGATTTGTCAGTCTGAATGGCTCTCTTGAACTCTTCAAGGCTGCCATTGTCCGAGTCAGTCTGCGATGTTCCAACGCTCTTCCCCCCCAGTCGCTGGTCCTCATAGTGTTGCACATCGTATTGAATCTTTTGATAGGCTGCACTCATGCGGAAAGTTTCCTCCAGCTCAATGGGTCCCTTGGGAGCACGGTGTTCCCAGCCCGGTCTAAAATTCCGTCTTTCAGGCACTGTGATGCTTGTCAAAAAGTCTGAGACCGTTTGCATCTCAGCGCACTCGTAACCTAAATCTTCGAAATAGCGCTTTGCTTCACACGCTGGGCCCTGGTAGAGCATGCGGCCTTCATCGATGAGCAATACCTTATCAACCAGGTCGTAGATGGCGTCCGATGCTTGATACAGCGTCATCAGTGTCGCTTTGCCGCACGTGTCGGTCATGATTCGGAGACTGCGCGCATAATCCAGAGCTGATGAGGCGTCCAGGCCCCTGGTGGAGTTGTCCCAACAGGATACTGATGAATCCGTTGCAAGAGACTCAATGATTGAGATACGTTTACGCTCTCCGCCGGAAACGCCTCGGATATATTCATTGCCGACCAAGGTATTCATTGTATGGGACATACCAAACACTCTGCCATAGATTTCAAGATAACGAGGAATCCGATTTTGAAACCTCTTTGGCGTCTTGCTCTGAAGTGCAAACTCTAGTGTCTGTTGCACCGTGAGTGTAGGGAAATGTACATCATCCTCTGGGATGTAGGCCACTTGACCGCGGTAGTGCTTCTTGACCTCTTCTAAACCGAGGCCAGAGTAATCTAAAGACCCCGTTACTCCGAGGAATGAGGAGTGGTGGCCGGCAACTGTCCGGAGGAACGTCGAGCAACCCGCTCCTGGTCTTCCGAGAACCCTGCCGAATCGTGAGCCCATGAATTTATCCCATGGCATATTGCTATACAGCGGATAAATATACTTACAGCATAATCTCACCACTTCGAACAACCCCGGAGAAATCGTGGATCAATGGACGGCCACTCTGTGGTTCCTTTTTAGAGAACCAGGGCTGGATGGTCCATTCGTAGACATCCTGAAAAGTCAATGTGCGCCAGAGAGAGGTTCCCAGGGTCTTGATGTCGGTGTGTTCCTCTCCATCCCCCCATGTTGAAAGAGATTGGAAGCAAACTCCGAGGTTCGACTTCTTCCTTCCCGCCTGCAGCTCTGCTTCTAAGAACTTGTCGAACGACGAATGTGGCTCGGCATACCCTTGTGAGGGGTTATGATGGCTAATCTCGGTCAGGGTATGATGAATCTCAGCGATGGCGTCTTCATCGTCGTGGGACAAGTGCACCCGAGGAGAGGAAACCGTATCCGCTGGACTCTCTGCATCTGGGTTGGAAGCAAGAGAGGTGCTCCCATGCGGGTGAGCGTGGAGATGGGCCGGCATGATACCCGACCTTTCCTAAGATTTGCACCTCTCAAGGGAAGTTCGACATAGAGATCAACCAGGCGTATCCCACAGTCGTTGCACGCAGGACAGCAGATTGCAAAGGGTTTATATACGGGTGTCAGTGTCTAGACTGCCGGCAGCACCAGATTTACAGGTCTCGTGTTTTAGACCAAAGAGGAAGCCAAGCTACACGGACCCAGGCCACTGGACATCATATTGGTAGTAATTAATTCTTTCCGGATCTGCGTAATGGTAAGAGAAGATTCGACGATTGTCTCCAGGCAGACCCGCCACTCTAGGTGTAAAAAATTCGTTCATCGTAAGGAGAAAAAAGGGCTGATTGGCTCGTCAGGGCTGACTGGCAGAAGGCAAAATTTCAGACGGTAGACTACTATGGTATTTTTCCGAGTAGGGCAGTACGCTGGAGATGCGAGGAATGAATCATGGTGCCTCCGTGCTGGGCTAGAAACCTGGAATGGTGACCTAGTGTTACAATGTTCTCCTCGATGGGGCATCCTTAATGGCTAAGCTATCGCCTTCATTGGTAGCGAAAAGGGCAGCCAAGACGAGGAGTTCCACTTTTTCTTTTTTCTCCGTCGAAGGTTTGTAATCGTACTCCGGACCTCTCCACCTCTTTTTCTCCACAGTTCCCGAAGTGAAGTATTACTGTCGGCCTGCGATGTACAGGTATAGTACCCCGTTCACGGTATATCAGCGATATGCTTTGACATAAACATCAAAAGGAGATGATCTGGTAGAGAGGTAGAGAGAGACATGAATGACTCGTTTCAGTTTTTTTGATCTAGCAAATTAGATACGCCATGGACAGTATATGTTCTTGAAACATCTTCCCCTCCGATTGGTGTATCTTCAGCTTCCTTTTTTGCCCTTTTTTTTTTTCCCCCTGCCTCAACGCGGTTGGCGCCACCAGGCTATACCCTTTTCGGGCAAACTTTCGCCCAAATCCAACGGAGTCCGCGGATCCCATTCTTTGTACTTTCCAGATGAACTCTTGTTCGTCTCGTTTTCAGGACCAGAGAGGAAGGAATTAAAAAAAAAAAATAATAAATAAAATAAAAAATAAAATAAAAAATAAAATAAAAAATAAAATAAATTCTAGATCTCGATAGCGGTGAAATTAGGATCAGTCATCGCAAGAATAAGAATCAATAATATTGAGGTGAGTCGTTCACATATGCAACGGGGTTTGAATTGACAAGTAGTCATTACAAAATGTAAGATGCACGGTTGTTTACTGATCTCACGCGGTAAACATACATATTGACAGATACATTCCACCTCGCAGCCACTGAGGGCAGACTTAGCTAGATACGCTCTAGAACCGAGGATTTGAATCAGTTCATCCCGGTCGTATGTCTTGGATCTATAGATCAATGCTTAACAAAATACATAGTCAAAATTAAACAATGCGGGGCCGTTGGAGTCTGTTCGAAATCACCTCTTTGCCTAGAATGTTGGGGAATTATTATCCTCGGTCCTTACCTATCTAGGGGCCAAACAGACTATATCGCTAGCTATTCAGACAACCAAAGGACTTCTATAAACATTATGAGAATGGTTCACTGAAGTCCTATAAAAGGTAGTAGTGACTCCTACAGAATTTTATGACCATGCGAAGGAACGGTCCCTGTCTGTTGCTGCTGCTGTGATTGCGTAAATCATTTGTGGACCATGTTCGATGAGGTAATTCTAAGTCGGGTTAATTATCTTTCCCAAGATATGCCATTCAAAGACAGAAAATTGGGGGTTGAGACAAAGAGAAGTGTCATAACAAACTCTAACTTCAGAAAGGGCTAAAATGTTATTTGTGCCTTATTATTGCATGGATAACAGAGTTACGAAGGATAATTAAAGCGTACTAGTGTCCTGTGATACAAGATATACTCACACGATTGTTATACTTCAAGGTCAAGAAATATCTCTTGCATATGAAAAAGCCGACAGCTGATCTTCATGCTCTGCTCATGTCTTGTCTTGCAAAGTTAAGTTCGTCAAGTTTAGTCTACTCCCAGGGCATGGTCTTCATACACCTTGCTGTCATGGACAGTGGACCCCACTTTATCATCGCAAAAGCCTTGAAGTAACCTAGTCGGCTGGTGCTTCATCTTACCTACATAGTGTATCGTGGAGCTATGACTCTAGGTCGTTATCCTATACTACACTGGGGCTGCCATGGAACGTCGTTCAGAGCATAGTGTATAAAGTTCAAGCCCCGAAAGAGCGAGATCCCTTCCTCGCTTACGAAACTCAGAGGATTCACAAGGGTTTGGTGAAGTTCGAAAGTGGTGCATCTATAGTAGGAAAGATGTCCAGTTGGAATTGGAGCATGAAGATCCATCGAGAAGGCAAATTTGTCTGAACGATTGGTCACTAAAAAGTTTGGAAATAGGATCACTATGATGAGATTGAAGTTAATTTACTTGGTAGGCAGTAGTCTTGGTGAATTCAATAGCATTGACAAACTATCATACTACTCTCTCTCTCCCCTCTTTCCATTATCTGCTAGTTGTCATTTTCATAAGGGTCCAGTAAAAAATGCAGCCCTCTCCATGCACACACTGCGAGACGTGGTATCATTATTTTCTCATCTGTGTTATGAGTCAAATTGTCGCATTCGTCCTTGAAATCGTGAAAGCCTCCTCATGAATGACTCGTAGTGGGCTCAGGTACCTCCCATGAGATAATTAGCCCACGCATTGGTGTGAATTTGGAATTCAAAAAGTGCTCCCCGGACTATTTTCTGTATTTTGTCACAAGCCTCGATGAGTTCAACCTGGTGTTGGAAGGTGTCATGAATGTTCTCGATGTCCCAAGCCCGAGACAGCCCAAGCATTCCATTCGGGGACGAGTACTCTGGGTGGAGGATGACCATCTCCAACGATTGCAGGTTGCATTTTCTTCCATCAATCAAATCTCTAAGTATGTTGAAAATAGGATATTCACAGAGAGTGATTGCTATGTGTTCCAGTGAGTTAGGAAGCATGTCTATCGTGGGTAGATGACCTTGCTCTGCTTCCAAATGTTTGAGGTAGATAAAGGACGTGAAGGAGCCGAATTTCGAACAGCCTTCCGAGGCAGAAAAGATAGGATATGATGTCCCTAGATAAACGCGGATCATTTCGAGGCTGTTCTTTTGTGACTCCAAGATTGGGACGAGCTCTAATGCTGTAAACTGACACGAGTTGGGATGATCATTCGAAGAGTACGCTTCGTATACAAATCGCTTGAGACCATTGCACGCGCTCACGAGGTTTTTGAGGCGGTTCGCATCCACACAGGATTGCAAGAAGCTAATCTCCTTGACATTTGAGCTTCCAACCGGCAGGTCAAACAACGGGCACCCTGCAGAGTCCCCGTCAAAGTACGACACCGAAAGCTTTTCCAGTTTTGGAAGGTATAGGAATTGCTCAAGTGGCTTGATAGTAGCCGCCTTTCCCTGGCGAAGGTCTTTGATATAAAGGGCTTTCAGGTTGGAGAGATACGGAGAGCCTGCTAACGCTCTAGGAGCTGGCACAAGAAGAGGAGTCAACCCACTCAACCCTTCTCCACCAACCATGATCTCTAAATGCTCGAGGTTCGGGGTATGTTGAGCCAACAATACCAGCAGCGGATTTGCTCTCATAGCCATCACTCCTGCCAGCCATCGCGCCTTGTACTCCACAGTCAATCCTTGGATGCCCTTAACAACAGCTTTTAGCGTATCGAATGCGGTCACGTCCGGCCATTCCTCTAAAGTATCATAGTTCCCTTCACCAGCACTTATGACTAGTCGGCGAACACGAAGTCCCAAATCGGGTCGACGTAGCACTGTTCGGGTGAAGTACATCAGAGGGCCAATGCCGCCTGACTTGTTCTTGCAATGGCTGCAGTGGGGGCAATGGCTTCGTACATACTCAGTGAAGAGGACCGGCTGTACGAGCGCATAGAATCTCTTCGACACCAGGCAAAGAGATAAATATACTTCTGGGTTTCGGACTGGGGAGAAGAAAGTGATGATGAGCAGGAGAATCTCACTTGGCAAGTCCAGCAAATACTGCATGATGGCATGAAGTCGGACCGTGAAGCAAGGGGTGGTTTGGTGGAAGGTCACACACATGAGGCTCGATGAAATGTAAACACAGAAAATGGTAAGATATTTGGAGTATACTGGTACACATCCCTCACCACATGACCACCTTGAATTTCATTGTGCTTTATTTGACCGTAATAGCTAAGGCAACCCCTCTATCATGTCCGGAGACCCAGTCTAACATCTCAATGTACATTCCTTGACCTCTTTACTAATATCCCTATTCATTAAGATCCTAGTAATTCTTCTCAGGAAGTACTGGCAATTACTTCTTTATGTAGGGTTAAAAAATGAACTATAACGTTGATTCACCAATCTTTTAGCATATGGCTAGACATATGAAGAATCCAAACATGTCAATGGCCACTGTATCGGAAATATTGCAAAAATGGGAATCGAGATTCAGATTCCCACTGCCGAATTTATGGTTTTTAGAGTAGCCCGTGTATCTAATGGGTCAACTGTTGTGCCAGTGCCGTTGATTTTCCCATATCGGCTTTCAGTTCATCATATTAAATGATTGGAAGCCATGGCAACAGAGCACACTCTATCATACTTGACAACTAAGAGTAGCCTAGAAATGATTCTCTCGGGTCACAAATATTTGATGTTATCAACGAGCTACAGAGAGGGCTCCCTTATATGCCACATTATGGGGATACCTTACAACTAGGTTGGTTCCACTTTTGTCATGGGCTCTTGACTCGTAACTTAGTGAAAAGCGCCAAGGAACCGAGTCATAAATAAGGTTACGCATATTGAACGACGACAACAGTACCGGCAAGGATAATAACAGTTGAGATTCAAATTATCACGATCGCAATAACTGCCACTAAATATAGAATTTATTGGTCGGATCGGAGGGAGGAGAAGCTGTTAGGCATACCACGTATCCAGTGGCACATATTTCTTGAGGACTGATTAAAAAAGTTCCGATAGTAATAAAGTTAATCACAGACTCAAAATCCCTTAGTAGCTCTCTATCAACCGATATCCTCCCGTTGTTTCTATGTTCGTCAGTACCACTCCTGCCGGGATGAATACGGGCTTGATTCTTGGCTCAACCGCAAGAGCGTCACTTTATGTCTAAGCCACGCTGCTTGATCACTAATGACGTTGTTCAAGGTTTTAGATTGCTCTTAAGCTACCTAATAATGTAAGTCAGCTTCTTGGCATATTCCGTGGCAGGAAATAGCTCAGGCGATAGAAGTACACTAGAACACAATCGGCATGTCGTGATCCTTCTCGGCATCAAACATGTCCATAGAAGTGCTCACCAGCTATACGGACTTTTGACCGCTGCTACGGGCTGTGCAAGTGGTAATGGAAGGTTGGCGTCAATCTGAAGTCCAGAGCCCAGGATGTACGAAGTGCAAGGGTTTAGGCTGCAACAAGATGCTCCGACGCCCAGATGATGTTTCCTATATAATGGTCGTATCCGCGAGACGTATATCCTCAAGTCAAAACGAAATCAACAGAAAATCCCCATCGTATCTTCTAAGCGTGTTCGGAATGAAATTCCACGTCGCGGTATCATTGCGCGCTACAGCATTGGTTTTCGGTAAAATTCCTATCTTTTGCAGCCTTTCACCATTCTTTTATCTGTGCATGAATGCATTCACTTCTGTAACCATTGACTAAGTACATCGACAGTCTCCATTGCTTTGGGCCAACGACCTGCCACCTTTTCTGCTGTCGGTCAAGTTGGAGCCTTCTTCAGTGTCGCTGTTCCTGAGACCACTGCATCCTCTGGGCCTGGTCCCATAATCTTCCAAATCAAGGCTCCAAGCACCCTGCAATGGGTCGCACTAGGCCAAGGATCGCAGATGGCCGGTGCCAATATGTTCATCCTCTACTCGTCTTCTTCTAGCAACGTGACCATCTCTCCTCGCTTGGGGCAAGGCCATATCCCACCAGTACATAACCCAGACACTCGAGTTTCTCTCCTTGATGGCAGTGGTATCCAAGATGGCGTGATGACGGCTAATGTACTCTGCGAGAATTGTAACGAGTGGCAAGGTGGATCAATGAATCCGAGCAGTTCATCCACCCAGTGGATCTATGCTTATAAAGAAGGCTCGCCGCTGAACTCTGACAGTGTGACTGAATCAATTGAGCGACATGATGCACACGGCGGCGCGAACGTCGATCTTTCCCAGGCCAAGGCAAGCTCTAGCAATCCGTTTGTGGACTACGATCCCGCTACTGGTTCTGGCAGTGCGATTAGTTCCGCCGGCTCTGGAAGCAATTCCATGCTCGTCGCACACGGCCTCATCATGGCCATAGCTTTTGTCTTGCTGATCCCATCATTTGCCCTCTTCGTTCCACTACCCTGGCCAGTGTCCATCTCCAAGGTTCACGCACCATTACAAGTATTTGCACTTGCTCTCGCCATAGCTGGCATGGGAGTAGGTATCCGACTCGCCATCAACCGAAATTTGACGATGAATTCGCACCCTATTGTTGGCATTATTGTCGTGGCGCTCCTCGCCCTATTCCAACCGGTTATGGGGCTCCTTCAGCACCGACACTTCCACAATAGTGGTGGAAAGGGTGTCTTTGCCTACTTGCATCGCTGGCTGGGTCGTTCGATGATTATTCTTGGTATCATCAACGGAGGACTTGGCTTTCGCTTGGCAGGAGTAGGCAACCCTGGTACTCCCCGAAGCGCCATGGTTGCATATTCGGTGATTGCAGGTGTAATGGGATTGGCATACCTTGGCGTACATCTTCTTGTGGCTCTGCAAAAAAAAAAAAACCGTGGCCAAGAACGAGGGGTACGGAAGCGTGAATCTGCAGGATCATCCTGAAAGGGCAACTGGGGATGGGATCATTTGGTGGAAATGGGATGACGAATGTGAACATGAGGGGAAAATAGTAACTGCTAATTTAAGGTTAATGGTTGAATACCTCCAGAGTATTTAGTTGGGTAATCAAAGCTTGCCTTCTTTTCTTTTGTATTTATTTATTTTTATCTTTGCCCTAGAAGAGAAAGGAAAATGGTAATGTATAAACCATCACTTCAGGATGAGTTGATACAGTAATCCGATGAGGCTTCCTAGTATTATGGGTCAAGGTATGTATATACAGACTGAAGACTGAAGATACTTTATGGTTCATTAGTTAATTTGTTTGCTGTTTATTCAAAAACTAGCGTAACCTTCCAAGAATTACACCATTATCTTAACGTCTAATCAGATCCGTATATGTTTAATTGGCCGAAATTCGTGATTCTGCTCAGTTACTACTCCTGGGTGCTAAGTTGGTCGATATTCCATCATTCCTAACCTCTTCATAGAAGTCATACTTCAGTTGTCTATATTGTGATCTTACAAAAGAAGAGATGATGATGCGGCTTTCACCATTATTCTCCAGCTATCTCACCTCTCTCCGTGCTTTAAACCTTCCCCTACAAGAGCAAGCCTCCTCCAGACAAGACGATAGCAAGAACCTCTCCAGCCGACTGGTCGATGTGTTTCCCAGACCCGGAACCAGGTCCCACCACGTTTGGAGGACCTCCAATACACTTTCAAAACTTCCACCGAAAGTTTGTTGAGGGTGAAGGGGGCCAAGAGAAATGGGTGAATGAGCAGATGGTTGTTGATTTGCAGACCTCAAATCAATACTGGCCCGCAAGCTAACAGTAAATGTTTCCCCTAATAGTACCAAGAACTATTTGCCGTCTGTCACGGACTGCCCGGCCCGGCGAGTACCAAAGTGCTCTTTTGCCTGACATTGTGGCATGCGGGCCTCATTCCAGCCCTGCTCGCTTTTCTCTTGTGGAAGTAACATCTGCGTTTTGGAATCTCCTACTCTCAACCTCAAAGACTGCTGACGTTTTCATCGTCATTTACATGTTCCTTAGTCTTCCGGGAGTAGTAGGGACGTATGCCCTCTCACTTGGCGTCCAAAACGTTGGCGAGACTCTTCCCAAGCCCGTATATACGCTTCTTTCAGGGCTGAATTTGTCTACCATTGGGATTATCGCGTTGGCGGCGGTGCAATTAGGATTCGCGATCAACTCACACGCCTTTTGGTGATCTTAGGCGCATGTGCCGGTCTCTGCTACAATGCCTTGTGGTATTTTCCGGTTATTGGGGTTTCTTGCCACCGTCGTCTGGGATGTATGGATAGGTCAATTCATCCGCAAGACAAAAGCCAAATGGAGAAGAAATGCTCACCCGAAAGAGGCGACACAAGGTGGTACAAGTAAAGTCTCGGAGCTAGAAATGCAGGATCAAGCAAGTCAAATGCGCTTGTCTGTGTCGGACAGTGGGGTTTGTGCGGCCAAGGGAGATGGGACAGACTGCAGACACTACACTACTCTCCCACGAACTGATGCCACCACACGAAACCTCTCCGATGTGGATTCTTCTTAAACCCATATTATGCGCATTAAAGTAGGCTTCGTGATCTCCCTTCTTTTTTTTTTTTTTTGGCTAGTTGGATCATTCGGCTTTCTTCTGCTCATCTCCTCGTACCAGCTAACAGCTACAGCATCATTTATTGGAACTCTCGTAGCCCGAAGTCTTCTCGACAACCCATCACCCACGTTAGATCTGTTTGCAGGCATGTATCTAGCTAGCACAGTGATTTTCGGAGGCAGCCCCGTGGTCATTCCCCTCCTCCGCTCGTATGTCGTTGACCCTGGCTGGGTGTCTAGTAGAGACTTCCTCATCGGTCTGGCTCTGATCCAAGCGTTTCCAGGTCCCAATCTCAACTTTGCTGTGTTCTTAGGTTCTCTTGCCATTCAACACTCGCACGGTCCCTCTATCCTTGGCTCCTTTATCAGTTTCGCTGGCATCTTCCTGTCTGGACCTACTTTGGCCATCGCAGTTAAGAGCTTCTGGTGAGTTCTCCGGATGAGAAAATGTGCCGTGGATTGGCTGCGAGGAGTCAATGCTATGGCCGTCAGCCTTGTGTTCACGACCGTGTATCGCCTCTGGGGGATTGGTTATTTGACTTTACAAGCTACTGACGGACAGAGTCTGGCTTAAAGAGCCGTGGTGGGTGGTCGTTGCCGCTGTTACCTATGCAGCGAATGTCTAGTTCTATGTACCCCGGGCGCTTACGATTATGCTTGGAGCTATATTGGAACTTTGCTGGTATGGAGCGGTAGGGCATTGACTGATCAAACATGGAGCCTATAAACTAGATGACTCCGTGAAGTTCTTGTTTTTTAGTAACGAAAAAAACGATACAGGCACTGTTCATGCTGTACCGGAAATGATACGATATCTGGACCTGGAAACCTAACGCTGCCTCATGCAATATATTATTGCATTCTGGCTTGATATTATACTTTCCTCATCAAGGGATAGTTGCATCATCTAAAAAGGTAGAGTATGTAATCTTTTCAACCGAAGGATAAGTATCAAAGGTGCTTACCTAGTCAGTGGCCATAATACTGGGTGAGTGTTCATTGAACGATCACGTGTGCCCCTCCAAATAAAGCGGCCATACTCCGTCCCAGGTAGCAGAAAATCAGTTTACTTATACTCTATCATACTAGCCACAATGATAAATTCACACTCTCACCAGGTTCTCTAAAATCAACTCAATAACAACTCCGATCAAAAATGTCATATAACGCCCTCATCCGCACTCACCATATAACCTCCCGCAAAAAGGTCGCCGCGCTGAAACAAGCCGCCTCGGCACACAGCTGCTTCGTGCTCCTTCGTTCCAGTGGTACTCCTGGTATCATGTATGTCGAGGCAAAGGAAAAGGATGCTGTCGAGTCGTGGGTCAATGTGGTACGGAATCTGAGGTATAAGGATTTTCAGCTCGTGAGTAGGCCAGAGGTTGTTGCGGACGATTGTCAGTGTCAGAACGAAAATGAGAAGCAGAGGAACGTCGTGAAGAGCAATGGACGAGGAGCTAAGAACGAGAAGGATACTAAGCTTGGACTGGAAGAGGTTGGGACGGTTAAAGAGTTTGGGAGTATTATGGAGGAACGGGGTGTTTGGAGATGGTGGAGGAAGGGAATGGGATATGTGAGTTGATGGGCGATTTGGTCTTCGATATTGCCATACCGAGATCTGAAGAATTATTATCTCGATGCGACACATATCCTGCATGTGACTTGTTGACCAATTGGCCGGAACTGACACAGTCTGGCGCGCACAATGATTGTAATATGCAGTTTGAGGTGACCGGAGAGTCACTATGGCGCTGCGTATTCGTTACATTATACAACCAGCAGTTTCGTCGATATAAACTGTCGAAAAGCGCCAAATACGATCGGCCGCGAGCAACTTTATTGACGACATTGTGTCCTGGAAGCTATTTACAGAAAGCTACACAATGGTTCCAAATGCTTTCAGTCACCGCGTCTCACTTTCACTTGGCCCTGTTACAGGATTGTCACCAGGTAATTTAGGGGGGTGATCCATGTGTTGGCCCAACTCTACCAGTGGGGAATATCCAAAGGATATGATATCGCGATGGGATGGGTCTTCGGGCAAACACCTAGATTATAATCTTCAATCGCGGGGTATGCCATCTAAATGGACGTCAATTCACGGCATTCATAAGCCTCCGAATATAACTCACGTGGCTATGATGGTCTGGGCTGCCCAAGTTTTTCCCATCCCAGCATGAAGGCAGAAACACCTGAGATCTCAATTTTAGACATAGCTCTCGGAGGTGTTTTGTCTGAACTAAGCTTCCATCTACCTTCACGCACATGTGAGAGATGACCCGTTGCGTGAAGAGTCATTGTAGGTTCTATAACGGCGTCAGCCCTGTCCCCCGGGCATCTTGACCTAGGACCTCTGACCGAAGAAATAGATTCCCATCAAGTACGCGTAACCCGGCCGGTGGTGCCAGTGGATATCTTGTACCGTTGCAGGATCTCGCATGTGTAGAACGATCGCACGCTCGGTTGAATTAAGATAACCTAGTTGGGTCTTTGTCAGCCCCCGACTGCAGCCATATAAGTAGTCATTATAACACATTGTTGTCATGTTCAATCAGTTCGAACTGCCCATCTTGTGTTTGATGATACAGTTGCGGAATCCAGTAATTGCACTTGTCGATCTCTACTCCACAAGTTGTGGCACTTTCATGTTTTGCGGTCTCCGCCGTCATCAGTCTCTGGAATGCTGTGCCTCTCGAAACAACGTGTGTATGAGAGGAAGGCTTTCCGGGGGATATGGTCGGATCAGACCGCTGAATCGTCAGTGGCAGACCGTTGAAAGTGAATAGCTTGTCCGTTGAGTGAGGCTTTGCCCAAGCTGAATAACATAGTGCGAGTAAGAAGACCGCCGTGATGCTATATCGTCTGTCTCGTTGGTATCATTTCGTATGGTTTGGGACTATAGCAAGCACGGCATCGGGTCGTTTGTTCACTTTTAGCACCGGTGGCTGTCCCTCTATTCCTTATACATCTCCCCCTTAAAACTTATTTCGGTTGGATTTTCATGGTCAGATATATTTTCACCGACATGCATACCAACGAAAGCTCGAGAATGGACAGGGCTAATACAACTGCATTTACGTTTGCATATTATAGAAACAAGACCGTCTATCTTATCTACATTTGATTATGGCCCATATGTAAACCTAATAACGCCATTATGCGCCGCCGAATATGCACTATACTTGTTCGGTTGATCCAGAAGACTCAGAATGCTCCGTTGGAGGCCAGTCCGGGGCAGGATAACTAAGAAGTTTGCAAATGTCCTAATGGACCCGTTAGCAACGTCGTGTATATGATATAAAAGTGCGGTGCCAACCTTTCGCCTCCGGCGGAAGTCATGATAAATGCTCTTCCACACCTCCCGATCCCGGCAGCCACTCTCTTGCGGCGTGCCAGGGTTGTGCTTGCATTTGGGCAACATGTCAGCCAGTAACTTCTGCGGCCACATGACCCAGGGTTTGGGTAAGGGCCAGTCCGAGAAATGCACGAGTTTGGCTTCCGATAACACTTTATCCGGATCCCACACTTCATAGTCATTTCCCAGAAAATTTCGGTGATCTTGAGCACGGAATTCGCCACTCACTAAGCCATACTGCCGATGGGGAAGCACGGTGGCCGAATCGGCGTATCGTTCGTTCAGTAACTCCATGTCGTATCTATGCGTTGAAGTTGAATTGACCGCTTTCTGTCTGTACATGGCCGGTAGCGCTTCTCCCATCAGAGCACTGTATTCATTGTAGGACGGCTCAATCACAACCAAGAGGGATGATAACTGCTTTATGCCCGGAAGTTGCCAATAAGCCCGTGGCATCGCAGCCTTGGTCGGAGGAAGGAAGAAAAGCTCATCCATGTGCTGTAGGACGTTAACGTCGGAGTCGAGATGAACTATTCGATCGTACTCGGTCTCGCCGAAGGCCAGCAATTTCGAGAGGCTTTTATCCCATGGCTCGCCGGATCCTGTCCAGGGTAAAGAGAAAGGAGCATTCGGTTAGCCTTTGCTTTCGTCTCAGTATTTCTCGGTTATTTTTTATACGGTACACACCTGCCCCTGGCTGAATCATCTTCATGTCGATCGGGATTAGCATCACATTGTATTTCTCTTTTGCCATTGCCAACAGCTGGCTATCCCTGTCACGGCTATCTTCGATGGTGACATCCCAATCTTCGGGGAAAAATAATACTCGCTGCGCGCGACTTCCTAGTCGGTGGAGCGCTTCGAAAACCATAAGAGCGTTGCACAGATAGGCGCTCGATGTCGCATATTGGCTATAGGCATACCGGGACCAATCCACCAGATCGTAGTTGATGTGAGGCAGTGCAGGGAGTGGAGGACGCTCTCGACGCAGCCATAGTATACAAAGTACGAAGAGAGCGAAGATCACCCAAGTCCGGATGCGTCGGAGTTGCCGTCTGACTATCGCTAGGCATGGTTCGTCGGGGATGTCGAAGAAGTCATCTTCGGAAGAGTGTGAGCCTCTGCGATGAGGGAGTCTTGGCACCTTTTTAATTGCCATTTAAATCTCTAGTGGTGTTGATGAACAAAAGAAGATGCCATCTCCGGATTTAGACGTAAAAGTCGTGTGTGCTCAAGTAGAAGTACGCCTGTTCGGTGTTGTCTTCATGGTTGGATCGCAGTCCAGGTCGGGGCACGTGATTAATGACAAATTCTTGATCAAATATGAAACTTCGAAACAATCACTACATGTACAAGTTGGGATTCTCCTCTTCATTATGGCTTTATTCCATACAAGGTCTATTATTTGCATAGATACAGAATATATACCCAACCAACCGGGGCACATCAAACCCCCTCACTACTGCACTACCGGACACCGTCGAGTCGTGCTTGAATCGTTTCCTCGTCAAATTGACCATGCTCCCCAATATAGTTACGAAGAGCTTCCAGGGTCATCAATCGTCGTGGCGCTTTCCGACCAGTCAGTAGCTCGAACTGAGCAATAGCCTGCTCAATCACGTTATCCAGCCCATCCACCAAAACCCAGGGGCGTCCGATCTCACTTCGGAAACGACGCATCTGACGTAGTAAAGGTGTCTCCAAGGGTTTATATGCGAACTATGTCCAAGGTCAGTCGAATACATTACCGATCGGCATGTATAAAAGGTGAAATGAAAGATGTTGGGGTGAGGGGACAAGGGCAGGTAGGAAAAACACGCACCTCTAAGACCACTCCACCAGTAGGACTCTCCAGCCATTGCGTAGGCATCTCAAAGTTCGCTGGCGGCTCGTCCTGGTCCGGGTCGGCAGGTACACATGACGCAATCAAACATGGATGGCAAGTATCTGACGGCCACTCATCCTGCAATGACTTCAACACATGTACTACTTCTGTAGAGCCGACCTGCGATGCGGCCCATGAATTGAAGTGACGGGCTACACCCTCCGCGCGGGACAAAGTTCGGTTATATATGAAGATCTTGCGGCACCCTAGACGAAGCATGGCGTAGATGGCAGCGCGTCCCATACCGCCTGCTCCGATTACCAGCCCTGTCGTCTTCAACGGACTAATGGCATTGCGTGGGGAAAGATTGCGGTTTATGCAAGTCATGATTCCCACCCAGTCAGTATTTTCCCCGTACCAGCCCAATACGGAGCCTGCCTGGTTTCGCCGGCTAGCCTGCTCTTGCAGAGGAAACATCGTCCCATCAGCTTTCGCCCGCAGAGGCATGATCGTGTTGATCGCTCCGATTGCTTCTGCATGTCGGCTTTTAGAGGCAAGTGTCTGGAAAATCTGGACCCTCCATGGCTGTACAACACTCGCCCCTCCAAAATGTGGATCTCGGCCCAACTGGTCCAATGCTGTAAGCGATGGTGAGTCGGGAATACTGTAGGTGTGACTCATGCCACAATGATGAAAAGCGGCATTGTGCATCGCTGGTGAGAGACTGTACGCTACGCTGGCTCCGAGGATGTAGAACTGCAGGGGATCCAGCACATAGCTTTGAAACAACGCCTGGACCGCATCCTGAGAAGTGATCAGAGGGTCCCTCCTATCGTCTGCGGGGCGCTTGATTGCCGGATGAGTGACGGCAGTGAGGATAGAATTAAACACCTGGGATGTTCGTCCAAGGTTGCCTATGTTATAGGCTATGACAGGTGGATGCTCACCTGGGAGCGAGTGAATCTTGTTGGTAAACTTGGCGACAGCCGCATTATCTTCACGCTCCGTCGCTACCCGGAGAATACGGACCAGTTGACAGCCGAGCTTCTCAGCTTCGAGATAGCGAGACAGGCATGATTCGTCATCCCACGCCACGCGAGACGATGGTTCATATATGTGTTGACCTATAATCTTGGTCATGCCTCTATTACGAATAGCTTCGATCATCAAGGGCTTGTCTTGGTCGAGATCCATTGCCAGATATTCTACCGCTAGTCGTAATCCGTGCTCCACAATCTCGAAGTATAAACTGCACAATTGCGCCGGAGAGAGCGCGCCGCCACCAATTCCGGATGACGAAGCATCAATAGAGAAGATGATGGGGGTGCGAGCACTTCTGCGGAGTAAAGAAACCTGTTTGCTCACAATTTTGGCCGTCCCATCGTCCCAAATATCGACGCAGAGCTCAATCGCATCACCACCTGACTCAAGCTCGCACAAATCGACGTTCCCAGCCGTCATTTCAGAGGATCGAACGAAGATGGCGTGAGTGAAGAGGCGATTTTCGGGGGGGATTTCTAGTAGCACAAATGGAGAGTCGTAACTTGAATGATCCACATTTGCGCCAGTAATGAAACGCACAAAGCGAGTAAAATCCTCTTTGGCTTCCTTGAGTTTGAAGGAGTAACCAACAGACCGACGGTCCGGAGTTCCTTCATCGAGTTGAACTGACATGCTAGAGCGATCCTCGATATTATAGAATTCAAAATTGGAACACGTCCGGTGTAGCGGGTCTCCTTCACAAAGCAATTTGACAGCCTGGTCTTCTAGTCCCAGCAAACTCTGGATCCGATCCATATCACGAACCAGATGCACCACAGGGTTGGTCACAGAGTACAGACGAAGGTGTTCTTGTACGGGACGAGTAAGACTTCCCAGGCCGCACTCGATTACACAGTGCGACCGATGTTCATCGAGCATCGCCTTGAGGACCTCAATATCACGCTGCTGGAACTCCTGACTTCCGAAGCGCTTGAGATACTCATGCCGCGTGAGCCCAGTTACCTGCTTGAAATAATGATCCTCGGTGATGAAGCGTCGTTTCAATGCCGTCGCAGCAACGAAACCCAGCGAACGCTTTCCACAACCTCGAATTCCAATCAATACAAGAGAGGCATCGGGATCAAGCTTCCGACGACGCTCTGGGCTCGGAGACTGAGACATGATGATGTCTGTTGGGCGTGTGTACTTTATTGATCACTTGGTTAGAAGCTCACTAGAAGTTGTATGTAAGCGGGTGTCCATAGATTCTAACTATCTGCTGTGAATGAAGATAAGCCGACCCATGATTCACCTAATGAGCAGGCAGCCTGGCTTAAGACTCCTTGAATCCGCTACACGAAAGTATGCGAGCTAAGAAAGTATACTGACGGCGCACAGATGCCTTGAGAAGACACAGTGCTTCGCAGTTAGCATGCTGCGACAGTAAGGCAATCTGATAAACAAGCGCAATAAGTGGATTTTAGAATGCTAAGTAAGTGAGAGAGTTCATCCAGTAAGCCCTCTAGTGGGTATACCTGCAAAAATCATCGGGAAGCGGCAGAACGTCATTCCATATATTTGTCCCCAGACGGTGGCATCTGCCGGGCGTCGCCGCCTTTCGTCAAGCATCGCCGGCAAAGACCTTAGCCGCTAGAACTTACTGTGCCCAATTGGAGAGCAGAGACGATATCTTGAATATATGTTAAATGCAAACATCTGCACGAACGATGTTTCGAAAACAATAATAGAAACACACCACTTCTCTTCGAAATAGTCGGACAATAGTCTAATATGCACCCCAGTCAAGCAGCTCCGTCGTTCTATTTCGAGAAACTTAGATGTCTCTCAATGTTGTCATTTTAGTTCATGTTTCCCACGGCTATAACTAACTTCCTGGATATATATTTACCTGTGTCTATTAATTAACGATTACCGACTCGGGACCCCGTGGCTGTGTCATAGGGATTAAACTGTCCTCCGTGAGCGGCATGCAGAGATTCTGACAGGACCATTTCGAGAAGGATCCCCTCATATCCCAGCTTGAATCCATCAAATCAGATGATTGTATAGATCGCTTAACCCACTAAGTAGCAGACACCTTGTGGAGCACAACTATCCGCCACTAGAAAACGATCACCAATTGTCGGCAATTGCAATGGGCAGATAGTTTCAGTATTAATAGTCTAGGAAGTAGTAATAATTTAATGCGCGATCCTACCTAGGTATGAACTTGATCTCCCTCTTTACCTATTCTACTAGTGTTTGGAGTTCCATTGAATATTGCATTCTACTATGTATAGCTCTAATATATAGTACTGCTAGTACTTGCTCTATACGAGTAACACTGCAGCACTGAAACTCCCTCATCCTGTTGTGGGGAAACGTTCACAGGTACCGTGTGGGGACATCGTTTTGGGGTGGGGGTGTTGGGGGAAAGAATTCCATAATACACATAATTTCCCGGTTTAGCTTAGTTCACAACTCTTCATTGGTATCGGAATGTTACCGTCGGAATGGAATCCGTGTCTCCAAAATCTCCATCCGCTCAAATCCACTTCCCGACATTCGCCCCGACAATTGTCTCTGCAAGAGCCGTCGTCCATTCTTCTGCCTCGGGATGGGTCTGGCCCTTTTTTCTTTCTTTTTTTTCCCTATTTTTTCTTTTTTTTTTCCCCTTTCTACCCTGGGATTAGATCGACCAAGGGAAAACTCATGGACTGCCTATTCTAAGTTCTTGAAGTGGCTGTGGTGATATTCTCTTAGTCGTGCATGTCTTCTTCTACAACTTAGTTCATTTGTCTGATGACAATTTGTGAAAAACGAAAAAATACTTGTGATAGTATATAACAGAAGGGTATGGGCTACCATTCCCGAGGCCATTGATCCGACTACCAAAAATCTACTTCTTTTCACCTTTCGTGCATCTCTGGTCGTTCCCCTTCGACCATTCGCGGTCTCACGACCCCTCTTTCTTCATCTTACTCTATATGACATGTTATTCCCGTCGTAAATAACCCTTATCAATGAACGAATATTCCGATCCACGAGCTCCTCGGCGCAAGAGGGTCTCTAGAGCCTGTGACAGGTGTCGCAGCAAAAAGGTTGGTTGGCTCCCTCGTCGGGGTATCAATACCCGAGACGTCGTTCCCCGTTGCTTTGTAGCGTCATGCCAATGCTTCCCCACGTTCGTCTCCTGTACTGCCTTCCAGGACCCTTTTGGTTCGGTTGATGTTATTTATTACTTGGTGCACTTGGTGTAGGATGATGTTGAATCTGACGCAATAACATTGAACCCTAGGACAAATGCGACGGTCTTCGTCCCGCTTGTTCCGCTTGTCGGGCTTCAGGCCGGGCATGTTCTTACGATCCCCATGCAAAGAAGCGCGGACTACCTGAAGGCTATGTTCGGGGTCTGGAGAAGCTCTGGGCCCTTTCGATATGCAATATCGATGGCTTCGAAGACACAATGCTCGCCCTTCTGGGCACTACACCAGAATCAGCAGGCCGGAGAGAGAAGCTCATGCGTCTCTGGACTGACGATGGCGCATCGGAAACACTACATGAATCCTGGAAAACAAGTCGTCTCTATGGCATTCTTGAACGGATGTTGTCAAATTCCGATACACCCACGCTGCAAAATTCCGGCAAACGCCCCCGTGAGGAACATGATGCTACAGAGAGTGAATGGGGGTTTCGAATAGACCGTGGTCCGACTTCTCTCTCGCATGACGGCCCTCTTGTTGTGGAACCTTCCTCTTCTCCTAGCGTAAAGCGAGCCCGACTGTCCCTTCCGCAAGACAGCCAGTCTCCCTCGCAGACCACCACTAATAGGTCCCCGAGCCTACAATTACCACACCAGACCTCGCACCTATTGGACACCTACTTTGCTGTCACCCATTCTTGGTTTCCAATCCTAGCCAAGCACAATATTCTCCGAGCAGCCTATCTCTACGCCACAGCGCCAGTATTCATTTCGCAGGCAGCTCCAGGTTCTGGCGACCATTCTGCGCTGTGGGCCCTAATCAGTTATACGACTTCACAATCACGCGCAAATCCACAGGGTGGATCGTCCAAGTTACTCACTAAAACAAAGGAGTATTATGCGACAGCCCGGGGATTGATCCCTTCAGAAACTGAGCATTATGAGCTAGGGCATGTACAAGCACTTCTCCTGCTGGTGCTAGTGAACATCGGCCTTGAAGAATGGACTGCAGCTTGGCTGCTTACTGGCCAGGCAGTCCGTATGGGTATCTCTATGGGTCTCGGCACAACGACCGATGCTCGAAGATCGGGTGCATCGAGGCAAGGAAAAGCGGTTTTTCTTGGGTGCTTCGTGATTGACTCATTGTTATCATTACGTATGGCCCGGAGACCCTACATGCAGCCACGGGACCTTGCCGCGGTGGGCTTGCTAGAAGAAGATGGCCTAGAAGAGTGGAATTCATGGGCAGATATTTTGCCGCCCACTAGGGCGGGGCAAGCAAAGAATTCCCCTCGGCGTGGTCCTCTGCTGGCCCTAAGCTGCTTTAATCGACTCGTTGAACTGGCTAGCGTATTGAACAAAATTGCTCAGGATACCACAACCCGGCCCAACTCCCATGTGTTTGCGCAACAACTAGTATTAGAGCTGAAACAATGGGACGACCGACTGCCGCTAGGCTGCCGGCTCATTGGTCCTGAGAGTATCTATCCAGAGCGGCACTCGGCTTTGCTTCCTCATCAGACATACTTGGGCTTGACCTATGTAGCCACACTGCTATGGCTCTACCTGCGCATTGCACCCTATGAACTGGGACTGCACCGTTCACAGCGGCCCGCTGTTGAGGGCGCTAAGAAATTGCTATACAGGGCTCTTCCAATGATATCTCAACATCTTGACAACTTCAGTATCTGTGGTCTTCCGCCGATTTTTGAGCTTTCTTTGCATACCATTGCTAAACAAGCATTTATCTTGCGCAACCAAATCGAGTCTGAAACGTTCCCATTTGATCGATGGGCAGAGGCGCTTCTTCAACGGACGGTGGGACTCTCGCCCTGTTGGCCTATTTATCGTTCGTTGACTACGAGCATCGAGCAATGGAGTCACTCCAAGGACCTTCCGGTATACTCCCCAGCCTTCTTCCAAAGATCAGGAGAAAATACACCGAGAGTCGCCTCCGAGGGACCAACTAATTCGTATGCGGCTGAGGCCATGCCTGGGTACCGGAATAATAATGGTGAGACATCGATGCAGCACGTTAGGATGAGCAATACTCAGATGATGGATTACAATTATACACCCTCTACTCTTGGCATCAGCATTCCCGTGGATGGACAATACATGACGCCGAAGGACACAGCAATGGAGAAGGCAGATATATCGACTGATACATCGTTCCAGCCACAACATCAGCCGGTAGATCGAGTGACAATACTTCCAGACAATCCCAATCCATCGAATAACCTCGACACGCTACTCCAACCTTCACATCCCAACCCTCCCACGCCTGATTCCTCGGTGTCGAATACTGTGATATCCGGAATGAATCCGACTAATGATCAATCTACGTCTTCCGTTAACGTGATGAACTCCAATACAGGGAACTCAATTCTTCCACAGCGCCAAGCTACGAATGGCGATTTGGATTCTATTTTTAAAGACCTCGCTTATCTCGATACTACTGAGTGGGCCACCAGTCGCGAGGCGGGTTTGAAGGATTTCGGCTTCATCGATGACTCCACCTTCCAAGCCTTCTGCCATGACCCAGATCGTCTGGTGGGCTCTCAGCCTCTAATCCACCCCCCATCGATTGCGGATATCTGGCCTCCACCTGGATTCTTTCCAGAAACCTTCCAGGACGCTTCCGAAGATGCGATGGAAAGTTGAGGTTTAAGGCTCTTTGCGTCATAGTGGATTAGTAAAGTCCGTCCGGCAGCTATTTCTACCTTCTTCCTATTCGCTTCGCTTCTCAACGATTCTTCTCTATCTAATACTACCATAACTGCAAGTCCACAACTTCATTTCCTCATATAGTTCTATGATACCCATTGGTAAGAGTCTCGTCCTTTTCACTGTTATAAAAACGGCAACCCACTAACAGATCATGTCAAGACTTTATCTTATAGATTTCAAAATTTCTCAATTCAGCATTACATGCATATTGTATTCCACCTGAGTTAGATATGTAATATGGAAGTACGTAGAAACACGCGCTTAAACACAGATAGTAATCGTATTGTAGCGTAGGTTGCGAGTATGCGGTCAAAGTATCAAACTATCGGCGATCAAGCATTTTTCATAGTCATTTATGTGATAGCACGAATGTGCTAGGCTACTATTTGAACACATAACTGGTACTGTTTTCCATGCTTATATTGAGCCTACCATTTTATGGAATGTGTTCCGCTTGCCGTGCACACTACCCTGAGATATTTGCAGACAGGCCAGCGGTAAATTATGAGATTATAATAATCACTTTAATCCCGCGCAATGAAAAACGTTCCTTCCTTCATGGAACGAATATATCCTGCTACCCCAGGATATACTGTGCCTCTGAACACGACCCGAAAGTGCTTAAAAGAGCTTGTATTCGCAGGTTCATCCAGCCGGAATGAACACCTTGTCGACTAAGTCCTTTGAAGACAGTCTTAGAGGTTGTGCATTTGTTGTTCTCGAAGGAAAATTGTAAGCAATGTGGATCTTGATCACATTGTTGGGCGCAGTCGCCAGCGGTAATTATGCTGCTGTCATTTCCCTCGAGTATAGCAGGTTCAGTGGAGAGGTTATCCCAGTTGTCTCGTTCAAGGAGCGTCGCGTTGAACACAAGTTCGCCGAAAACATCCTTGTGCAACAGCAAGGAGTGTTCGCCCTGTTTGATAAACTAAGTCGTCTCTACATCGAGTATGTGGAGCTATTTATGAGTTGGGTCTCCTTCGAAAGAGATCACTTACGTTTCCAAACCATTGGTGCTGAAAATGCGACATAATCTTGATATCCTCCGGAGTCATGTGATGGTAAGAAACCACAGGGTAGCACCACGGTCTTCGGCCATACCCTTCGGCAAAATGGTCGAATTCCCATACTGGGGATGTTAGAAGCAAGGGCCATGACCAGAGCAGCGGTACATCCACATCATGGAGGACTTTCCCCAGCACAGAGTCCCCAGCCCAGCTTCTCGTAGTAATCTCTTCTACCTCTGTAGGCCATTCGGCACGATGTTTAGAGACTCGATGCAAAGCCTCGCTTGAGAGAATAATACCCGATCCACCATATGCGAAGGTCGTATCACCTATCTGCATAGGAGAACCGAGGTAATACGGTTGAGAGTGATTCAACTGCGACAGCCATGCCACCAAATTCGGCCATACAACATATGAGTCAGCTTCAATAAACACGTACCACTTTGCATCGGGTTTCACCAGGCGCGCTTCGTCCAACATGGGCACAAATTTCCATTTATCGAGCTTCCACCCCGGATTGCCTGGTTTTCCCAATGGTCCGTTCACGTCATCTTTCCAATCATCAGCCTGGAGCCCCTGTCGCCCTTGAGCCTGTAAGCGATTGTAGAGGGCAAAGTCCGAGTCAGTATTCTTTGTCTCCTCGCGCACAGTCCGTAGCACATCGTAAGTACGCACTCCCGCGATTTCCTCTTCGTAGTCTGAGAAAATCACATAGTGTGGTACGCATTTCAGGGTAGTGTCAATGTGGACAGGAACTTTTTCTAGAGCTTCTGTGGCCCCCGTCTTCAGGACGACTAGAATATCATTCATACCACGAATGTGGTGACAGGGTGGTGATACGCCGATCACCTTCTGCGTGTACTCAACATTGGAACCTTCGATATATACGCCCGAACTGCTACGTAGGACAGCATAACACAGGAATAAACTGAGAGCAGTCGACAATATGAACATCGAACGCCGAGGATGGCTTAGACAAAGCATCGGGGCAGCCATTCGAATATTGCACTGAGGTTTTCATGAAAAATCTACAAGGGGGAAATGGCGATTTTAAATTTACAACCCCACATCAGGGTGTGGAGTACATAGGATAACAAACAAGGAAAAAGGAAACGACAAATAGTATCTCAGAATCACAGGTCCATGACGGAAGCTGCAGTGGGGTGTCGACCCAGTGAATGCCCTCAATAAAGGCATGATGGACGGTTAAGCATCGTGCTGGTTGAGGTCATTTCTCCACCATGGCTTATCATTCAGTCGATCATGGCTATTACTAATACCTCAACGTCCAACTAACATATTTCCCGGCTGAGCCGAACACCCTGGCCAGCCGAACACCTCTGTATTGTATATAAAATGGCACTTTTTACAATGATAACATCTCAACATCCAGAATCGGTAGAGAGCTCAAACTTTATATATAGAAGAGCTTGGTATAGTACTTACATACATTGGTTAAATGATTATCTATAACTAGAATTAGATCAGATAATGAGAATTGCAACTGTAAATTTTAAATTTAATATTTAAGACTTTAGAAAAAATACATAATATTTTTTTAAATTTGAACGTTATTCTTATAAGGTCTATATTTAGGTGTATATTAAATTTTATATCTCTACCATCTTTAGTTATTGAGATATTAGGATTATAAAAAGTGCTTCTTTTATATGCAATACAGTGTTCGGCTGGCGGCCTGGGTGTTCGGCTCCTAAATACGTTAACGTAATCCGTAAACGAACTGTAAGCCGCCATCTACTGTATACCATATAAAATATTTCAACCACCAAGCATTTAGAAGATATGCAGCTCAGTATATGACTTATTATGATAGTGTATATAGTATACTAACAGACGAAATCCTCTAAAAAGACTTAATACTTAAGGTAACATAGATTACAGCTGTATAGTACTTTCTGAAGTATAAGCTAAAACTAAATAGCTAGAAATCTTTATAAATCAGCATATTGCTTCTAGAGTAGAGAAGATATTATATACCTAGTTTAAATGCTTCTGGCTTATTGGTTGTTGAGATATTAGGACTATAAGAAGTGGCATTTTATAAGCAGATGGCGGTTGGCTTACAGTGGCGGTTCGTTTACCGGATTACGTTGACGAACTCAACCACCGAATGCGTCACCTCTGTATACTATAAAAAATGGTAGTTTTTAGGATGTTAGTATCTCAGCCACCAAGCATGTAGAGGGCCTAAGATTGAGTTATAGTATAATATAAGATGTAAAAGATGTAGACTGATATTAGAAGACATAAAATATTTTTTTATTTTAAAAAAATATTTTATGTCTTCTAATCCTAAATTTTCCTAGAATTTACTAAATACAGGCGTAATTTATATTACCTTGTAAACCACATACTTCTATAGTCTCTTTGTATAATATATAGATATTATAATACTATACTATACTATATATTCGGTCTAAGGCCTTCTAGATGCTTGGTATACAGAGGTGGCCCACTCACAGGTGTGGCCCATTAGTTGGCTGAGTACGTTACTTACCTCGAAAATGGTAAGTAACGGTGAATTGGTTGTTTTTGATATTGGTCGTCAATCATACATAGCCTAGATTCTGTTCATGCCATGAAAACGTGATCTCTAACAAAAAGAGAAAAGGAAAATGAGGTGAAAAAAGAGATAAGAAAAAGGCAAGAAAGAAGAACAAAAAGGTGGGAAGGGATTCGAACAAATAGCCCCCAGGGCCTAAAGAAATAAAAAGGAGTATTAACTTTATCCAGAATGAAACCTGTAAGAGAGAATGGGACAATTGCCGCTCGTAGATCCGTATATACCTGGGAGTGGGAAAAGCCCATCTTCAGGAAAAAGAGAAGAAAAAGAAAAACGGGAAGGGAAGTAAAGGTTAGAGAATGATCGCTCAAAACGCCAGGAATAGATGTATTGCACCCCTCAAAATTTCAGGTAGACGATATGGACCGCCTGTTTAGTGACCCAAACTCCTTGCAGAAAATCACCATCCTAGAGACCTCGGGAACAGTGATTCCCCTAAAGTCTGTGGAGGTGAGACCGATTATCGCCGCCACCCCACATTCCATATTACATGAGCGATGTCTCTAGCAGTGTTGACGGTATCAACCACTCGGTCAAAGATACCAGGATTGGCGGGTTCTGCATCATCCGGAGATGAAAGATAATGTCGATCAAGTTCTGCATCATCTTCCGGATTCACGAACCACGGTCGACTTTGATTTGTCGAATCTGATAACCGTTGAGTCGGCTCCCAATTGAAATCTAAATCATTATCTGCTTCATCCAAGAAGAAATTTGCCGAGTGATCTGAAGCTTGAATTGTTTCAATAGAAGAAGCGGTAGCAGGAGCGTATGACGAGAAGTAGCCAGACCATCGGTTGAGTATTGAATCCGATGGCGGCTCTGGAGTGTCTCCCCGGAACTTGAGGGTGGTAGACGGGAGCGGCGCGATTGTTTTATTGTCACTGGTAAAGCTGCTTCGAGAGATAGTGGTTGATGATTTTCGGGAGCCCTGTTTCATCATGATAATGTCATCCTCCGAAGATGACTCATCTTGTATTGTAGTCTGCCAGTCATCATACTCATCATCTTTTGCCTCCACTGCGATACATTGCACTACCTCGTTGTTGAAATGAATATGGCGCTTTTCGTATGGTGAGCCAGTTCCAGAAGAGCCGTTTGTTGGTGTGGCACTACAAGAGATCCGCGAACACCCATCAGAAGACTGGCTAAAAGTCTGCCCTAGCTTCGACGGGTAACGGTAGAAAGTTGGGCGACCACGGTTGACCTCCGCTTCCTGTGCCTGTAATATGGCGCCGGCATGCTGCAAGAGGGTATGCTGTATCAAGGAGCGCTGCAGGATAGCTTCAGAGGCAGTCTTCCTTTTCAATATCGGCTTCCTATCTGTAGGTGTTTCGAGGCGGCTTGGGGGCGGCGAGACGTTGGAAACCGTCTTGCGCTTATTACACGTCTTAAGCGGGCCATAAAGCCACGTCACGTCGTAATCTTTTAACCTAAGAGCCGAGGCGATTAAACGAAGAACAGGTAAGAAATGAGAAAGGAAAAGGCCTGATTAGAGACTCGGACTGACCAGTTGAGAGTTTCCGGATATACTGTGCCCAGGTTGAGCTTCAGCTTTGTCCACGTCCTCCACGAAGCATTCTCTAGTCTCACGCCGTGCTCGTAAATCTCTCTTCGAGTGACTACATACCGCCAAGAGGCCCAAATATCCTCCTCCTTCCACTCATGAGAGAGATAATCAACATGCCTCGATGGCTCTTCCTCAATGGAACTGTCATCCACTGGCCTCGGCAGGTTCGCACGGTGCGTGTCTATCGATGATTCGGTCGAGATATCGCTAGGGGCTTCGGATAGCTTCGAGTCGCATGGGCCCGCATCATATGAAGGTAACATGATTTCATCATCGTCCGGTCCGTCACTTGCACACAGAGATAAACTGCTCAGAGTTGAAGGCGTAGGAGGTAGATGGCCGGCGGTAGTCTGGACGAGATCCGGAGAGGGCGAAAATGGAGAAAGCGCGGCAGATATTGGGCTAGGGCAATCGCTTGGAGAATAGTCATTGATGGGAGATTTGACCGTAATCAATTCCGAATCTTCCAGAAAGTATCTTTGAGAGATAGGGTACCGTAGAGGATCGGGGGAAAGTCGTGCATGCCTCTCCTGCGAGGCGGGAAGAACAGCAGCCATCTTCACAAAGGAACGAGGACCATTTGAAGCGTGGAATCCCGAACCGACTAATTTATCCTCTTTTTTTGGGGGGGTGGCTTTTTTACTTCCCTCCGACCCAATTCACTATTGTAATGACGGTCAAAAGGAAGAGATACGACTGCCGGTATTGATGAGGATGTCAAGACGATTGACTCGGATTGGTATAAAGACACGTAATCGAGAGAGAAAAAAAAAAGATAAATCGGCCAGATGATAGAAGCCTCAGAAGGGGAGAGAGCAAAGGTCCATTGTAGGAAGGAAGAATGGCGTAGAGCTGACGGGGTAAAGAGGCATATATCCGGATGATGAGATCCAAGACACCTCAAAACTTACAGCGCAAGCTCGATGGGCCACAGACTGGCTTCAAGCTTTCCAAGGTATGGGCGGGTCCTTTAGGTAAGACCTTGGAAGATCTGTCAGTAAAAAATGTATAGACTTGTAATTGCTATCCGACCGCTGTAGTCAGTCTAGAAGGGAGAACAAACAAGCAAGAGAAAACGGACGAACAAAATCTCAAGTACTTACTGCTTTGAAGGGAAGCAAATGCTCAATTGTTTCACTATGAAGAAGGGGGGAGTAGTAGGATGTTTAAGTAGAGGGATGATATTCTTGTTAACGCTTGACAGATAAATAATAGAGGAGGGGAGAGTGAATTGTGTATGTATATAATAGTAAGTGGAAGGGAACCAGAAAAAAAGTAAAAGAAGAGGATGTTAATGGAAGATGGAAGGTAAGTAATGAATCCAGTTTTGTACAGGGAAAGTAAGAAAAGTGTAAAATAGTGGAAACCAAGGCAGTTGCCACCAGGGCCTCACTTGTGAGCTTTACTGTAGTGAGTTTAGTGTTGGTATGCGCAATGGTGAATGGAAACTCGATATGCCTTTCTTATTGGCTAGGAGCAAGAGGTGTGATGCATGAAATGAGGCCCCACGCCTCTCAAGATAAAACCTGAGGTATTATATACAGGCCCGTACCAACATTGGAACCTGGAAGACGACAAGTACTCTCTCCGTAAAGTACATACTAACCCTATACGACTAGCTTCACTCTAACCAGAGAGGTGTAATTATGTCCCCTCCATTTTTCATGACTACCTCCAAGGTCAAGGTGGAGTTACCCGTCCAGACTCTTGCTGTCGCCGCCATTCAATCTATCTTTTCCCCCTCCCCCAGACGGAGAACCTCCAGACTCCCGCGGGAACTCATCGAACACTGGCTAGATCCTTTTAGTTCCGTACCTCTTGAACAGCAAACTCTGTATATAATGCAATTTCCAGTTTTATTTCAGTTTTGATTTATTTTACTTAAGTGCACGTTACCTTACTATACTAGTTATACCGCTCAATTATCGTGTAATGGAACGTGCGTTGTACCCTTAACCTAGTTTTTCTTTGTTCAATCATGGTTCAGGACGTTTGTCTAGAACATAATCCTCTCTGCATATCATGATATGCAACTCTGTTATCATCATCATCATCCCATCATAACCTCATTGGCAAATCTTATTCTTCTCTTTTTACACCGTAGATCCCACTAACAGCGGCTTCCACTTCCGGGAAAGGTACAGATTGAGCATGGTTCGTGTGTGAGAGATAAGGGAAAGCTGGCTCATTATCTTTGCTTCCTCTTTTGGAGTCGCCGTACTTTAAGTTTAGAGAAGGTTAGGAGGGGAAAAAAGGGAAGAAAAGAAAACCCAAAGACAGAGGGCATTCAACACTGTTCTCGTCCCGCATATTTTTAGTTTAAAATTTTCACAGCAAGGACGGCTTGGGAAGGTCCAGATTCCAGATCTTCGGCTTTGAGATAACGTCAATGCGGGAACCTCTCATGTCCGTTTCCGAAGCACCGGCCAAACGGCCCAGCCACCACGATTGACGGAAGTCAAAATGTCAGGGGGCCCCTCGAAAATTGTTAGTAATTGCTCTACGAGTAATTACACTACGAATAACTAGTTAGGCATAGCTCCTCCTCTTACTACTAGTAGAACAGTTCAATATATGGTCGCATTTATTTGCTTGATATTATTTTCTTTTTTCTTTTCTTCTAATTACGTACTGGTACCCCTTTTGTTTCATCCATTCTTCGGAGTAACACGGAATATCTTCTCGATATCCGAGTAAATCAAATAAGCCGCGACTGCCATCTTACTACTAGTAAAATTTAATGAACAAGTGCAAGATTAGGATGCACGGACATTGCATGTTGACAGATGCAGTACTAATGGACAAGGTTCTTGTGCATGTAATTTGTCTGACCAGAGACAACGACAACACGATTGTACTTACAGCCATGTTCTTTCGCTCTTTTAGTCACTGCACTACGAAGTCAATGCTCCTGATATTCCCGAGGCCTCCTCGTATGTGGTGGCAAAGAGTTCTTGAGTGGGATGATATGAATCCATAATTCTCATTCCAGTACTTCTAGTATCCTTTGAGTCTGTCTGAAATAATGTGCTATGTGCATCATCCATTACATACGTAAATAATGAACTGTACTATAGATGAGCATAAATCACGAATCTCTGTTTTATTAGTACATATGTATATCTACAGAGTACAAACAAGAAACACTGACTAGCAACGAAGTTTCGAGTTACTAGTACCTTCGTAGTTAGTCAAGGATGTAGGTATCTTAGTATCTGAGCGCTGAGGCAATACTTAGTGCCTTACTCATGGGCCAACCGACTTCCTCTTTTAGGTAACAGGTAAATTGCCTAATCGTGTGAAAGTTAATCGAACCGAGGAAATGTGAGCGGAAAATTGAGGTGGGAATGGCGAATGCATTGTATTGGAAAGATTTGATAAACCTACGGTAATATGGCCTACGAATTGGAGTTGGCTGCATAGCTGAGGCAATAATTGTCGCAATCGTCGTTATCTCAGTTCCCTTCTAAGTCACCGAATTCATAGTCTATCCCTACTAGGAAAGTAGCATGTCCTACTTTAGTATGCGGGCTACACCTCCGGTCTCTGTCGAGGCCTTTTTTTCAACCCGAAATATTCCGTATCTTTGTAGATATTTTTTGTTACGCTGGTGATTTCATAGCAGGGATCCAAAACAAGAAAAAG
The DNA here is from genome assembly GCA_001696595.2 of Aspergillus hancockii. Classification (NCBI taxonomy): domain Eukaryota; kingdom Fungi; phylum Ascomycota; class Eurotiomycetes; order Eurotiales; family Aspergillaceae; genus Aspergillus; species Aspergillus hancockii. The sequence goes on along the minus strand of MBFL02000103.1, from coordinate 28,095 downwards.
AAGAGGGGGGAATAAAAGGTACCCCTACGTTATCATACGGCGGTTCAATGCACGTCAGACAGATAGATAAATGTTGTGACAAATGGAACAATTAAGGTGCAGACTTTGTGCACGTTTTGCTTGCTTTTGACTGTAACTAAATAAATTCTCTGACCAGGATCAGAAGTTAGCACGTTGGATATCCCGACTAAAGCTATTGGTTTACCCTCTATTTTGCCTCCTCCCGAATCGGAAGACCGGATGTCCGCAAGGCGTTGTTCCACCGATGCTAAATACTAGTCAGATAGTTGACTTAATTAGCACAAACTGGCCGCCGCCTATGTGCATGTTGTCGCCCATCTAACGGTCTCGATGACGCAACATCGGACAAGCAAATGTCATACTCCGTACACTCAACACTTTATTCAGGTTCAACCGGAGATAGGAAGAGGAAGAGAGATAACTGGAACTACTGTCAGTTTAGCTCTCGGATATCCAGTCGACCATAAGGAGATGCCTGAACGGCTAGGGATTCAACCCTCTCGGACTCTTGAGTCCGTATCAGTCCACTGAACTTTTTTGCTTTGTACCACCTCGTTTCTGGCTCCACTTACAGCCTACTAAGTGGGTTCTTAACTTGGGGTCTCTCAAAAACTGAAGGGTCCGTGTCAATGCTAAACATTTGATCAGACAAAACTTTGTCGATCATTCTCCGAGCGCTACATACTTTAGTGCGCGGCAGCCTGCGCCGCAAACCAATGCTCCGACTAAACATTGTGTCGCCTAAGATAGTAGCAAAGGTTCTCCAAGAAATACTCTCACCCATTATTTCCTAACTCTACCTACTAGAGTCAAAAGTGGAGCCATTCCCCTGTAACTTACACTCACCACAAATCAGTGCGCGGGGGAGGAATTCTTAAGAGGACAGGCAAGCTAAGTACTAACAGTCCGCGCAACCCTTAATCATCGGTCCGGTCCAACAGACGGAAGGGGCGTCACTCAGATCGCCATTTTTGTGGGAGTATGGAGAGCACTGACAGCGCCTAAACCCGGCATGGTGGTTGTGCGTCCAAAACTTGGCGCCCGTGCTCCTGCATCGCTTCGCTGATAACCCTTCCATCACTGATATGGGTGCTAAGTCTACTCATTGGCTCCTGACGTTTGCCAGCTGTCAATGACGATAAATCTTGTTTGTGAGCGGAAAGGATCAAACGCGGGGATGTCCTATGCACAGTCCACCATCTCCTGTGGCTTAGAAGAACAGATTGAAAGCAATTCACCTTGGCTGGAAACCTTCTAGGAGAAGCAATCCAGACGTCTCCCCTCCTTGGCATAACGTATTGCGCCCATCATTATGTGGCGAGTATCGAAGGACGTATGTACACCTCGCGGTCTGGAGGTCTTGTTCCAAATTTCCAATATACGAGGGTCTAGAACCATTGAAGGGGTCAATTTTACTTACTCCTCAAGGCCGGTACAGTGATTCATTGGACCGAAACCCGAACTCAAAAACCACACCGGACCTTATCTCACCCCTTGAGTAGTTGAAGGCAGATACACTCTGCGACTTCTTTCCTCTGTCAAATATATATACTGAGGTTGTCACTTATGTCTGTAAAAGACCACTCGTTACGGTTAATCAATTTAGCTACGTTTTTTCCGATGCTCGGCACGAGATCAGCAGGAGTAAACCAATAACTTGGTATCTGACAGCCAGATATGACAGAGACAGGACGTTTTATGTGACCTAGCAGTAGTTATTTGTCTGGCAGTATCTTTATAAAAGTTATCTCCATGTGCGGCACCTTAATTCCTCTCTGGCCCGGCACAACCAAAAGATTTCACTGCTCAACCGGAGAAGAGCAGCACGCTTCCTCTTTGGTTAGGGGCGAACGCCCCGTTGCTAAATTGCATATATCTCTTGCTCGGCATATAAGATTGCATATTGTCTTATACCGAAGTAGAAAATGGCCGCCGAGAGAACCCAGACAGTTCCTGTACTGGAGCTGGACAGTAAAGTCCCGGCAGAGCTTCTGTTACCACAGCGCCTACTTTGAATGTATAATTTGTGATTGGTTTGACATTACCATATCAAGAGTAGCAATAGGCAGAACTTAGGCAACCAGCATTTTGTTGAAGCACATTGTTTGACCAAGATATCTGGATATCTAGAGCTACGTTGCCGTATCATAAATGCTGCATGGGTTAAGTTAAACATTGGGGTCCCTTATATCAGCCATACCAAGTTACAGCTGCATACTACGGCCATCTTAACTTTGGAAGTCTGTACTCAAGTAGGATTAATCCATATAGGGATGATGTAATATTTTCACTTGGTACTTCAAAGTCCCGCTGACATCTCGTTCAAGTACATGGAACAATAAGGATTCTCATCACGGTAATCTCTAGCCAAGACGATAGTACCTGTTCTCATAAAGGATAGCTACTTCTTATACAACTTCGTTTCATATGGGACTAGGCTTTCGCTTTACGAACTTCAGCAAGAAATTTTTTGGGTCACTCTTGAATGAGTATCATCTTCATTTGGCGACGTATCAATTCCATGTGATTGGCTCTCAACGCAGTTTACGAAGAGTGACCTTAAACAAGGAGAATAAGGTCTCTGGTTGATACCATGCCCGCAACTTTCTCCTTTGACGAGTTTCTCCATGATACTAGGCGTGGTGCGGAACTCTTCTCAGTGGCCTATACCGGCGATTATAATGACAATATGAGAATCCAGCCACCGCAGCGTTCATCTGCAAGACCAGACTCAAGAAAATACACCCCGTATATCCAATCTCTTTGGCACCCGTGTATCGATTATCTATAGAAGATAGACGATAGACCTTCTATTTAGTACAATAACTAAGATCAGAGAGCAGCGATCTCAAGAACAATTTGTCATAGAAGGGAGATATCCTCTCCTAGCGCAATACCTATAAATCTCTTGTAGCTACAAGTAAAAGTCTGGTGAGAGTTACCTTCAAATATACATTAACCACTACTATACTACTATACTGGCTATGATAGTATACAATATACCGGTACATAATAACGTTAGAATCTGTGCTACAATGGCGTGTCTCAAATTGATAGAGAGGTTACCCACACATACATGTATAATTCACATGAGAATAGCTACTTAATTCAGCATCATATAAGCCATTAACAGTGGTTGTGGTCTAGGCTCCGACATTATTAGCATACCATTCGAGGACATTAAGCAGTTAATAGGCAGTTGTATTATTGTCTTCGTTGACCAGTTACTTCTAGTAGCCAGAAATATGTTTTCTCTAGGAATTTTAGTGGTTGTAGAAAGAGTACACCCCTGAGGCTTTAGGTCTGATGAGTGATGTAGCAATAATAATTCGACTGAGTACAGAAAACAATCCGTACAAAGAGGGAGATAGCGAACTATTGAATAATACTAGAGTCCACACTTCGGATACCAATGTCTACACCAACTTTTGGGTACTCGAACAATTGAGCATGAACGTCTCCTTACCAGTTTTCCCTTGATACACAGTCTCTATATACTCTTGCAGCCCTACACCATGCAAAAACAAAGCACTAGCATGGTCTCGGAGTATTGGTGGGTTAACCCACTAATGCATGTCTAAATACGCATCTTTGCATTTAATATTCTAATTGACTTGACTATCACAACAACCCCATTTACTCAGTGCGTCACAGCGTTGAACAATCCCGTCCCTTTACCAACTATAGTAAGGACATCATCCAACTTAAGTCATCTTTTTCGATGACATCTGTCTTATCTTAATCCGACTCTGAGTAGCTAATAAGGGTCCTATCAGCCTCTTGTTGGTAGTTTAGGCTGTACATGCGCCATCATCTCTACCTCATATGGTACTACCTATAGAACCGCAAAAGCTGGTGTTGATATTTGTTCCATAGGAACCCTGAGACCTAACTTAATCGTGAAAGGTACGTTTAGCCCTCGTTTTGCTTCTAATGTTTCGGGTTTTTACCTACTCACATTGCAGGTATGAAATGGGTCTTTTACTAATTTAAGCCTTGTTATTGCAGATATAGTTCCGGTTGTTATGGCAGATATTCCTAGAATTTATGAATCAATTATTTCAGTCCTGATTGAAAACAGTCTAAAGCAGAAGATAACCCTATATACGGTCTTCATTCAGCTGGGAGCGGTCCTTTCCGTTGGTCTAGCAGGTTTAGCTGCTGAGCAAGAAGAGCAAAACACATAGGAGACAGTGCGGTTTTTGCATTAAAGTTCTCATCTTACTTCCTGTGTACCAGAGGGTTCGCTATCGGGGTTGTAAGCGATGCCGGTATTCGTAGAACAGCTCAGCAGCCTAAACTATATGTGGGGATGGTTCTTATTCTCATCTTTGCAGAGGTCTTGTGTAGGCTCTCCTCCCATTCCCCTTTTCTTTAATGGAGACTAAATGAATAATACTTCGTTAGGTCTGTATGGGTTAATTGTTGCTCTTCTGATGTATTCACACCGGGCCTTGATCAAATCCAAATGCAACTAAGAGGGCTCTACTGCATGCATAGAAGGAGTTTTCCTATGGTTCCCGGAAATTATCCCATTTCCTGAGTCTTATGTGCCGAGAGATCTTCCTGCTAGAGCGGAAATAAAATACATTAAGGTGCACTTGTGCTTAGGCATCTTCTTTAAGTGATACTGGAGCCACTCCACTTGAAACCGAGTAACAGTTACTGATCAATGTCTGTAGGGCTTCCCATGTCTTGTTCATCCAGCCCTTGGCGAAATTGACAATCCTGGAGTATTAGGATATACGGAGCTCTCATTTATAGACATGTTCTTAGTGTATGGATACAATCACCAAAGTTGCGCTTGGTCAGAAAGGTATGCGAACTGTTGAAATATCTAGTATGGTACCTAACTTGCTGCTTTACAACACAACCTTTCTATAGAAATTTCGATCTTTCTCCAACTTCTACAGAGTTAAAATTGATCAACTGAAATATTATATAGGGCTTATAGTATAAGTGAGCCTGGTCACCCATTTTGGTCCCCAACTAGATGTTTTGTCTTAGATCTGTATCGGCGAAGAGAGCATTTAGATGAAGAGAACGTCGCTCCCGAGGATCCAATCCTCCCCAGAACTGACGCAATAGAGGAATTAAAATAATCATATAGGTTTCGCCTGACAGACACAAGTGTTGCGCAGATCGTTGGATCCGTGCCACCTTTGATGATGACGGGTGTTTCCAAGAGACGAATTATAGCCGTGACATGAAATGGCGAGCCGCCCAAAAGACACGCGTGGCCATGGCATTCCAGGCAACACTAAGGATTACATTTATGTCTTTGTGCTACTCAAGATCATATCAATCATCAATCATAACAATAATAGTTGACTCCCACCAGGTAATCACCTGACAAGAGGACGATTTATTACTATAAGCGGCTTAGTGTTATTTATCGCCGGGAATATTGCAAGTCCGACCCCGCAGCGTATCGATTATCGCGTCCTTTGCACTGGATTTCGATAGTCGTTTTTTACCCGCAACCCACTTTGGTGCCCATTCAATCAAGAAGCTTTTAAGAGAAACCAGGAATCACCTTCTAGAATGGCTGAAGTAGTGCAATCCGATCCCGTTGAGCCGCAGGCTCGCCATGTTGTATACTGCGGGGGTGAGTCTTCTCTTCTGCCTCGTGTGACGCAATGAGTGACAGTGGATATGTTGTCCGCTATGGCATACATTGCTAACTCGCTCGACCTACAGTGTGTACACTTCCACCAGAGGCATGACAAATCCATTTTCTTTTCCTTTCTTTCTTCCCTCGCCCTATTTATGCGGCACCGGTGGAAGAGGGTTTAAATTGCGGGATGATTGACTTTCTATTTCTCTAGTACTGCGAATTTGGCGGGACGGCGAAGAAATGTGAAGAATGGCTTAAAGAGAATCAACCAGAATTGTTCCAACGACTCCATTCTGAAGGTATGACGAAATGCACACTCGTACAGTGCAGTCAAGAACAGGCTAAGCTAACTCGCCTGCGCTTACTTATAGAAGCCCTCAGCGCCAACTTGTCGACACTTTCTGTGTCTGCCCAAGAGCGCGCAGCTAAGGATGCTGCGAAGAAGGAAGCGAAGGCTGCTCTAGCAGAAGCACGCGATGCAGAGCGCAAGGCAGCCTCCAAGGTCCAAATCAAACGTGTTGAACGGAACAAACGCAAATATGTCACTGTTATCATAGGCTTGGAAGTTTACGGTTTGGAAAACAAGAAGCTTGCCAAGGAGCTCGGCAAGAAGTTTGCAACCGGTTCCTCGGTGACAAGGTCTGCTGCAGGGAATGAGGAAATCACAGTTCAGGGTGACGTGAGCGAAGATGTTCAGGACTGGCTATTGGAAGTCTATGGAAAGGAAATACCAGAGGCGAATATCGAACTAATCGAGGATAAAAAGAAGAAGGGAGGAAGTTAGGAGGCAATTGGCGGACTATCCTTGGTTGACAGCGTTGACGCGTAACGTACAAATCCGCTGCTGCATGTTGGGTATCTTGTCGATAATATACAAAAAAAGTCTTAATAGGTTGTTGGAAGAATTCAAGCTGGCCTTGACAGAAATGGGTGCCCCGCGGGATTTCAAGCATGGCGCCCATCATAGCTCATCGAAGATTTTCAATGGATCCTGACCAGAAGGTCTCGTGAATTCATCAAGGTTAGCAGACGTCGCAGTTGCCAGCCCAGTGGATTGGCGGGTATTGTGGCGAGATATCAGCTTGGATGGATATAACGACCGCATATACTCGTCTTCATGATCGTTTGATGCCAATAGATGCCTACCACTATCTTGCTCGTCTACAAGGGCTTGTGTAGAGGTGTTGGTCACGGCCGCCGCCTTTGAATGAAAGTCGATGTCGTGAGACTCCACAGCAATCCAATTTTGGATAATTAACGCTACAGCAAGAGTGACTATCCCTGCTGCAACCACAGCCCAAATGATCCGAAGACGGCGACTGATTCGTATTTGGCACTCAGCCTCTTTTTTCTCCCAGCGGTCAATCTCTTCCCGCATTTCTTCAAGCCTACCGCTAAGTGCTTCAGCCCTCGTTCTCCCCGCCCTCATGCGTTCTTCCAGGGCCTCAATTCTCCGCATTTGAGGCTGAAACTCTTTCAGCTCTCCGATCTGCTTTCGAATGTCATGATCCAAACGGATGGTCTCCCGTTCGAAGTCCTTGAAGAGTGTCGATGTGGAATCGGAAAGTTCCTGGAATGAGCCAATTGTGCTGCTCAGAGAGGTGAGCTTCTCCAGTATATTATAATAGGTATAATCAAGCCTGCGGGTGATGTCCGTTGCAAGTGTGCCGATGATTGATAAAGCGGATCGTAAGAATCTACCAGTAAAGCCGTCAGGTGGATGGAAAAGAAACAGATCATCATAGCACTCACCGTTCCCCTTGTTTTCTTCGATCTCTTACTTGCTCCAGGTCGTCCAGCGAGCGCACCTCCTGTCGTCGGATCAAGCCAAGGTGGTTATTCTGGTCAATCTCATCGAGTATACTGCCTTTTCGGCTACCGGTACCCAGTCCTGTAGTGGATTCAGAACCCCAACGTGACCCCGTCTCCCGCGTAATTGGTCTAAGTAACCCATGTCCATCATCGGGGTCGCTTTCTTTCTCGCGGGCACCAGGCCATGTGGGTAGTAAGCCTCTGGCGCTAGCGGTGGAGGTGATAGGATTCATGATGCGTGGGAAACGTCCGTCACGGGATTTGCTCTGTTTGTGCTTATGAAGTGGCCTTAATTTGGTTGGATCTAGGCTAGCAGGGTCGAAGACAAGATGGCGGTGGTGTTTCTCTCGAGACGCCTCGGAAGCATGCTCTTCACGATCGTGACGGTCATGATGCAGTTGTAGGACTGATGACTCCTGACTGCTGCTCCGGACAACATTATCACCCCTTTTGAGGTCTGCAAACGGTCCGTCGGTGTTGAACGGCTGGAGCTGAGCAGTGGGAGTGGGTTTTTGGCTCCCGGCGGTAACAGAGCCATGGGTGAAAGGGGGAGAGGCGGAGAGTTGTTTGGATGGGGAGAGCAACGCGGGCAAAGAACTTCGAAATGAAGACGACTCCATCATTTTCACGTCTACCTCTACCCACCATTCGTTTCTTTGTCCAGAGAATGAAAAGAAAAATATTTAAAAGGGAAAGTCCAACAGCGTCATGTTGTATTAACAAGTTACAAGTTGGTTTGAAACATGACGCCAAGGCTGCTGACCGACGCACTTGCCTGCGCTTGGTAGTATTTTCTGCCTTAAAATCCGGAAAGGATCAACATCATTTGTATCTCTATGGATACTAATTCTATGGTCAGGTCAGGTACTACCCCGTACTCCGTACCCGAGCGAAATTATACTGAACCAATACGGAAAAAGGAGAAATCCGACTATCTGCTAAGGGGATAGAAACGAAAATAGTACTCAGAACACAGGAAACAAACCCTGAACTTATACATTGCATAGCCCAACTCCTATTTTCGCCATCCAACCAGTGACTCTCTTAACGTTAAGCATTATCTGCAATATTCGAGAATATAGATTAAAGGCAAAAAAAGAAGAAGAGGAGGGAATAGGAAAAGCAAAAGAACAAAGAGAGAAAAGCGAATACCGGCGTGCACGCTGAACTAATCATAACACGATGATGATGGGAATGAAGAACTTTTCGACAATTACGAATTGATCAATTTGTTGCGCTTTTCCTTGCGCTTCAACCGTTCCACTCGTTTGCGATGCATCTTCTCTGCCATCTTCTCGTAGCGTTCCTTCTCTTCCTTGGCGGCTCTGCGCTCCTTAATTCTTTGAATATGCGCCTGCGTAGGGTATTAGTACATTTACCAGAGGCGCTCCGATAGACTCATGGATTATTCCCTCACCTTCCGTTCGGCCTCCTTTTCTTCTTTGAGCTCCCTTTCAAGTTCTTTAACAGCCTCCTGATGTTTACGGGTCTCCAATCTCTTCGCATACGAAGTCATGCCGGCGGTAGGCCGAAAAGGCTTTTTGGTATCGTGCCAGTTTTTCCCTGCGGGTCAGAGACGAAAAAAAATTAGCAAGGCAGGGTGGGATAAGTGGGGAGCGAGATTTTATTACATACCATTTTTACGCATGCCCTTTGGGGGCTCAGCGGAAGGGGCTAGCACTGTGGACGACATGGTCGATATAAAGGGGGAAGCAAAAAAAGAAAGAAACCCCAAAGTCGAACGGAGCGAGAAGGCGGAAGTGGGAGAGGAGCTCCGTGAGAATGAAAGGCGGAAGTAAATCTGATTTTCCTCGGCGGAGCGACTGGGTGCCTTGCGGCTTTCGAATTTTGAGGAAAAAGTTATCTTAGACCGATCAGATAAACGGATCTCGGCAGAAATCTTCACCCGAAGCCCACTTTTGATTAATCTGACATATGCAATGAGGGAATTGCCAGCCACGACTCAATCTTACCCGGTCGTTGTTCCAGCTGAAATTATCGCAATAGCTCCCCACCGTTTCTCAAATTCCCGGGTCTTGGCTTTCTGCAGCGCTTACTTTCTGTAAGCGATGCTCACTTGTTGAAATTATCGCGCGTGGTTCGGGCTGACTTGGAAACCCCTCGTTGATACCACACCACACCGCCCCATCTCACTCTCTTCCTTTCTCCGTAAGATTTGTTTTAAATTCAAGACCTTTCATTCTTTTTTCCCCTGGCTTCTACACAAAATTATACAATGATCTGCCGATAGAGTCCGGTCTCTCTTCCATTTCTCTCTCTCTTCCATTTCTCTCTCTCTCTCTCTCTTCCCTCTCCTCTCTTCTCATTTACTTCCTTCACATATTCGGAGCTACCGGCTCGCTTTCAACTCCTCATGGCGGCTGCAGAACATGCGATCCCAGTCAAGAATGATATGTCAATGGAGCTCCCTACCCTTCCACCCAACCAGGGTATTGAGGCCTTTAAGGATATAGTGTTCGGATCTGTAAGTAGTTGGTGCCTATAGTGCTCAATGAGCGCCGTTCGTATTAACCATTCTTTTAGGCAGCAGGAATGGCGGGCAAAGTCATTGAGTACCCTTTTGACACGGTGAAGGTGCGGCTGCAATCCCAGCCCGACCATCTCCCTCTTCGATACCAGGGGCCAGTAGACTGCTTTCGGCAGTCGTTTCAAACGGATGGTTTTCGAGGATTGTATCGAGGTATCAGCGCTCCTATGGCCGGTGCCGCCATAGAGAATAGCTGTTTGTTCTGGAGTTATCGCATGATTCAAGATGTCCTGAAATCAACATGGTACGCTTCAACAGATTCGTTGCCCTTCTCTGCCTTGTTAATTAGTGGCGCTGCATCTGGATCTATCACTTCACTTGCGCTCACTCCCGTTGAACTTATTAAATGCAAAATGCAAGTACATCTCGAGGGTCCCAACCCAAGGCCCGCCGGTCCTCTTGTTTTGATTGCATCCGTTTTCCGCCAGGATGGTATCTTGGGTTTCTGGAGAGGGCAGCTGGGAACTCTCATTCGAGAGACTGGCGGTGGCGCTGCCTGGTTTGGGGGCTACGAGGGAGTTTCCGCATTTTTCCGAACATATTCCTCGTCCACTTCAAAGGTTGACTCCTCGGAAGGCGAGCCGGCGAGACTTGCGCTCCATCAACAAATGATTGCTGGAGCAGCAGCGGGTATCAGCTACAACTTCTTGTTCTATCCTGCCGATACAATAAAATCACGAATGCAAACAGAAGATATCACCCACGGGGCAATTAATGGCAAACGACAGACATTCTGGGGCGTTGGTAAAGCTTTATGGAAGCAACAAGGGCTCAGAGCTTTATATCGAGGCTGCGGGATAACTTGCGCGCGATCAGCACCAAGCTCAGCTTTCATTTTTACTGTCTACGAAGGACTACGGAGTTACTTTGGATGAACTACACTAGACTTTCCTATGTTTCTGTCCCTCTTTTTCCCTCCCTATTTCAGTGTTTCTTGATCTTAAAACGATACCTCTAGCCATATCTTATTCTCTTATTACTAGTTTTTCTCTTCAGTTTTCTAGATCATTGTTATTTCATATGATATTCTTCCAAGAGAACTGACCGAGTGTTGGTATGAAATTCGAAAAGTTTTTCTTTCCATTTTATTTCTCGTTTTCTTTTCTCGCTCTCTCCCCCCCCTTTTTTTTCCTCCTCCAGTTTGCACATGGTCGTTAGAATTATCCTGGGTAACTAACTGGCTTATATCTTCATGCACTTAATACATATAAATACACATATGCATGTATAGATTAAGTGACTAGAGTAGATTCAATTATGATCATTTTCTGAGCTTTACTCCGGGATGGCTCAGCATATTCCTGATAACTAACTGAGATAACTATGTACATCTTATTCAACACAGATGACCTTAAAAATAATCTCGAGTGGGGTTGCATGATACTAGTGGTAGTAGCGCGCCTCGAACGACATCAGTAAATAGGTAAATACTGATAAGGAAAGTAATTGAATGGCCGGATCTTCTCTTCAGCCGAACCACCTCTCCCCCTCTTTGCCCTGTTTTTCCTACTCAATCTGTGTTCACAACTTGTCCCCCCTCTGTCCTATCAGCAAGTACAAACTTAAGCGTTGATCAGCATGTCTAAACACTCTCTTTCTTCCCAGGAGCTACAGACTCTTTCGTCCAAAGCGATCGCTGCCAAAGCTATGGCCTACTGTAAGTTCAGCCATATTTAATGCGTTCACACAAGAATCCCCTTTCTTGCTTCTTCCTCTCAATGAACTGGCCATTTGCCTGAGTACTCTACAGGCCTGTATTCTAAATTCCGTGTCGGAGCATGCGTTCTCACTCAGTCGGGTGAGTACATTGTCGGCGCCAACGTCGAGAACGCTGCCTATCCCGTCGGCACATGTGCGGAACGAGTAGCTTTCGGAACTGCTGTTGTAAGCCACTCTTTCAAATGCAGGTCGGGCTTCTGCCAACCTTGTCCTAAAGGTTGACGAAGTATCACTTATTGAGGATCACTTCTACAGGTCGCTGGACATCGTGACTTCAAAGCTGTCGCTGTCGCTACCGATAGTAAGCACCCGGCATCCCCTTGCGGCATGTGCAGACAGTTGTGAGTGGCCCATTTCAAATTCATTCCCTTGGCTTCTCTCCTCTCTTATGCTAGCTCTTTGAGTACGAGGACATCTTCCATGACACTATGGTTGTGCCAAAATCCCTGCCACTCGATAACCAGGCCTATTCACTGCGCTGACATGTTTTAAGTATAAATGAATTCACAACTCCTTCGTTCCCTGTCTATATGTATGACTCGGAAGGTAATTTCGCTGTCAAGACAATGCGCGAGGTATTTAACTCTCTCACCCGTCTGCTTTTACTCCCTTCGTTTTAAGTCTCCCATTTCTCACTGTTCATATCCACTACCTGTAAGATAATGCACCAGCAATACTGACTTGTGTAGCTTCTTCCCGATTCATTCGGGCCGGGAGATTTACCAGGTGAAAGAGTGCCATCTTCGTAGTAATTGTTTCGCCTGCCTTTAGGTTCAGTTGGCCTGCTTCTGGGTCTGTTTCTGTTACCCATGGGGCTAACTTACAGAAGGATCGGTATGCTGTTGTGATCTTCGACTAATAAGATCTCGTGTTCCTTGGAAGCTGCGCTTCAAATGATACGCGTTGACTACATGACTTACAATCAGTAATTGTAGAGCTTTTCTAATAGGGTTGTTTGTTCTTCATAGCTTCAAGTGCCACACTCTTTTCGGAAAATCTGTGATCTGCAACTTAAAATCCGGAGTTTACATGACCGCTAATTAATCATTGAATTAATGTTTGTCCATTCTGTCCCTCCTTTCGCCATCTTCCCCCGAGGCACAGCAGAAAACAAAAAGTGAATAAAAAGGGATAAATCAATTAAAAAAAAAAAAAATTTGGATAGGGGTGGGCTTTGTATGAGATAAAACCCACAGCCACACGCTAGTAACACATAACACAGTATACAAGACATACTACTTCCATGATATAACATAAATCGTAGGGGCGCCATAGAACCAGCCAAAAGCAATGGAAATATAGGATGGGACGATTAAGATTCGTCGTCTTCATCCGCTTCAGCGTCTTCCACGCCGAGAAGCTCGTCTTCATCATCGACAATGCTACTGTAATCGCCTCGGCGTGCTGCGAATGAACCGCGAGACGCGTAGGGTCTCGAATAACCCCTGCTCCGTCCAAGGCGAACATATCCACTTGCGCTCCGCCACAGGCTCGTGGCTAAGAGCGGGAGAGCGCTGGCAACGGCGACAACACCTGCAATGATCGCAATTGGCACTGCGACCAGCAATGAATCACGCGACAGGAAGTTCCGGGAGGTCGCGCCATCTTCGCCAAGGCGTATTTGGCCGAATTTGCCATCCCATCTGCTATAGACATAATACCCGGCGACACCTGCTACAGCAAGTGGAGTTACAATAGCAAAGAACAAGCCAACTCCACTGATGCCATGCTTCTGCTTATACTCTTCCTCCTTATCGGGACAGGGTTTGGAAACAAAATGGTCCAGATTCAGACCACCCTGACAAGTTGTTTGAGGAATGCGGCGGTATCCTGTCGGCTCCCAGTATTCAATTGTATCATGATCCTTTTTACAAACTGCCATGGCATCCGGCTTAGGAAGTCCGGGAACGAGAGCACAGCTACCGTCGCTCTGAGGTTCATAATTGTAATCGCTGGGCGAAGTTAGTTTTGCGCATGCACCTTGGAGAGTGAAGAGAAACATGAAGGGAAATGCTTACCATTCATAATCAGATCTTGTACATGTACAGTTCATGCCAATGCTGTGACTGTGAGGTTCTCGCCAGTTGTTCCAACACTGAGCTGACGGCTTCTTGCGATGGTATTGTTCGATGTGGCCAAACAGACAATTCTTCTCCTGGAAAGGGTGCTTTGGTTCCCAGATATAATAATCCTCACTCTTGTCCTGACTCTCATCTAACAGGCACGGTCTCGAACGAATTCCACTAAAGTCGATGTTGATCGTGGTGGTTTTATCAGAATTTGATGCTTTAGTCCAAAGAAGGAAATTTTTCGAGGTATCGGATGGCAGGGTTGAGATATCATTGATTCGCCATTCCTCATCCGAGAATTGAAATTCTTCCCAAGTGTCACCCTCGTCAAGGCTATAATAAAAGACCCTAGTAGGTTTAGACTCAGGCACAATCACAATGACCGAGCCGGAGTCGCCATATTCCCACATGTGTTGGCCTTTCTTGACAGACTTCCAACTAATGCCACCATCTCTTGTGAGAAACGTATCCGCTTCATCTTCACCGGTTAGATGGTCACCAACATTTCCCACACCCATCATTAGGCCAATTGCTGATCCAGAGGCATAAGTGTCCCGCTCGTCTTTGCGCTCTGTATAGCCATGAAGATGAAGTGAGCAGTCATCTCTAGCTTCTCCTGATTTAACAGAACAGCCAAAATTCTTGCCATCGGCATCTTTTGCTGGAGGAGCGAGTAACGTCCATTGCGCTCCATCATTGTGAGTGATCATCGTCTTGAGCTTTTTTGGTCCCTTCGATGCTTCCTGCACATTGCTGACAACGTTTACAACGGCTACCCCTTCCAAACCTTGCAGTTTCTCAAAATCGACATAACCTGCCCTGTCTCGGTTGACTGCGTTGAGGCTGAGTACGTACGATGTCCCATTGCTATTGCTCTTGATTATAGGGCCATGTTCCGCGCCTTCTATGTTGCTTGCTGTCACATGCAGAAAAATAGCATGGGTAGAGCTTTCGAGCACGGTATAGGCGGTCTGGACCGGTACTTGAACGTTTGGCGGGAACTGTGCTTTCGCAAAAGTCCTACCATCAACACTCGTACTGGCCATTAATGAGTCAGGGTTTTCCGGGTGTCGCGACGCTACAATAATGTATTCCGACATTGTAGCATAATTGATGACATCGTCGAATTGGACCTGCTTGTTGTCATTGAAAAATTTATCACTTGACAACAATTGCAGTCGGTTTTTCTTGTTTTCTTTCTCAAACTGCTCGCAGTATATAAGATCCGTACTGTTTGGGTGGTTCTCCCTACTTTCAAACTCACATTTCTGGACATAGCTGAGTAGAGGTTCCCATTTCTTGCCACGTTCCTTTTTAATGAAAGCGTTGGAGTGGCAGTCGTCAGAGTGGCAGTCCACGGCGCCGGTCCAGATCAGCCGGTCCTTGTACTCCGGATGGAACGCGAGGGGTTGTGAGAGGGTGTCTTTAGTTGGAGGAGCCGGTGCTTCAAAAGTTTTGAAAGTATGGCCACGGTCTTCAGTCCAGAATCCCTCCTTGCCATCGGTAAGAAGGAAGGCCACATCGCTGCTGTAAGGGTGGAGGAGGATCTTAGTAATTTTTTCCCCTTTGAGAGGCCGTTCCCATGCCTTGCCATGGTCATGTGTAACATAGACTTCGTGCTCAGTAGTAAGTGCTAAGATTGTCTCATCATTACCGGAGCTGCTTGACTTGCGTTCTAAATAGTAGTATTGTTCGACCCTTCCCTCGAGTACCCGCGATGTCGCTCTAATCTTGCCATCCATTGGTGCACTACTTGCGTTTTTGCAAGATCTTTCAGTATCTTTCTCTAGATCTTCGCCGCCCTCTCGAATGCAGGCATTTCCGGGAATTAGCCTCCAGCCCGATGGACCCAAGAATTTATCGTCAGGATCCTTGCACTTTCCTTCAGGGGGAGTTAATGGTGAGGGAAGAACGCATCCTTTACCATCTTCAGTACGCTTATACTCGCACTCAAAGTCTTCCACTGTGCACTTGCATGGTTCGAAAATCGGCTCAGGGTCTTTAAACTCCTCGTCCACAAAACAGTCGGCGTTGGCCTTTCTGCGCCTGTAGAATTGTTTATGACCCATTAAACAATCAGGGTTACCGTCTTCGTCCAGGCGAGCCGGCCATTTCTCAAAGTCATCATTGCCGCACTTCCTCTCATGGAGGCCGCTAAAGTCGATAGAGTAAATGACATGTTCGCCTTCTTGGCCTTCTGTTAGAGAACCAACCAGAATGAATTTTAGACTAGTTGAATCTGGGGTGGTTGTAACCATTGAGGGGTAAATTTTGTCTTTCAACTCGACTGACTCCCATTCCTTGCCGTGGTCAAGGGAATAATCGATTTTGTCCACTTTCCCCTCGTCACGTACCGCAATGACAACAGCACCCTGGTCCCCAAACTCGTACTTGTGAGGATGCTTGAGAGCACGACGCCAGGTCACCCCGGCGTCATCCGAAATGTAGAGGCTGCAATCGGCGTAATCTTCGAGATGGTTGCCTGTATTGCCGACTCCCATCACTAGTCCCGGTGCAGGACTTGAGAATACCCGCCCTATATTTGCAAGCGTAGTCACTGAGTGAAGATGTAGGCTCTCTCCTTCCGATTTCATGGGCTGGAAAGTCCTTCCATCATCAAAACTGATTCTACTTCCAATCTTCTTCCTAGAGGAACCAGAGTCGACTTCCTTAGGATTTTGTACGGTATTGACCAGCACAATCCCCTGGATACCGGCGATCTTCTCGAAATCAACCATGCCTTCCGCGTTGCGGTTCGTATGTTCGAGGTTGCGGGTAAAGTATGTACCGTTCGAATTGGAGGTGAAAAGGACGCCCATGCCACTTCTTGGACTTGTCAAAACATCCACTTGAAGGCTATAGTTAGTACTCTCTAGCATCGTATAAGCGTCCTCCTCTATTCGATGACCGTCAAACTCCGCACGGTGCCAATTCTTAGTATCAACCGTCACGTATAAGGCGAGTTCCTCGGTCCCTTGAGACTTAGCCGCGGCTACGATGAATTTCTTAACTGCGGCGGTGCTAATGACGCCTGACACCGGTCGACCTTCCTGGAGCTTTACCTCCGTGCCCTCCACAGTGCTGTTGAAGTAATCATCAGAGTATATGAGGCGATTCGCGTGCGGAAGTGGCACCTTCAAACCGGGAACGACACAGAGCGAGCGGTCCTCGATTTCCTTGGCTATGTTCAAGTCCTCTGCAAATTGTGGATGTCCCACGGCCCAAGCACACCCGCCAGTGCTCTCACGCAGTAGCTTGACATTTTCAAAATCATCCGTTGTGTAGTATGACCTTACAATGCAATACCGGCCTGCACATTCCTCGCCTTGAAATATGACTTTTTTAGAGTCCCAACCATGAAATACGAGGGGGTAATGTCTCATCGCAGGCAGCTCATCAATCTTGATTGATTTCCATGATTTTGCTTGGTCCGTCGTGATCCAATGGCGGCCATTTTGCCCCAAGGCGTAGGCTTTCCGGTTATCATATGGGTGCTGCCTGATTAATAGAACATGGTGCTTCATGTCACTGTCATCGCCCGTAACTTCTTCCCAGTTTTCGCCCGCATCAAGTGATCGGTAAAGTTCGCCATTAGTCGTACTCATAAGAACAGTATCTGTGTCCTCGAAGTAGAACAGAGAGTTTGGTTTGTGATCGATCTTGAACGAAACGATATTTGGCGAACTTGACTTAGCTGCACCAGGCTGCGTAGTGAGAGCCAATAGTAAGCAGCTCACTAGCAGAAGCCACTGAGAAGTCATGACCGCGAGTTTTGAAACATTTGAAACGATGCGCACACAGAGCTTACGCTTCGGAGAAGAGCTGCTGTTCCGATATATCCGAGATGCCGCGGGAGAAAATATGAACGGAGCGATAGAGCTCGAATAGGTTCTGTGGTGTGATTGGTACGCTGGGGGTGGGAATGGTGGAAGGGCATGAAATAAGACCGCTGGCTTTTAGCTGCGATAATAGATTAAGATGAATAGGTGCGTGGCCTCAGAACAGCTGCACAGTCACGTGGTGGTTACTGCTTATCGAAGCATTGCTGAGCCTAGCTTTCCGTCACGGTGGGGCCTGGACCTCCCACACCCTGAAGGATCAATTCATGATACGGAGATGTATTCAATTGAATTACGGTTGGCTTTGGAATGGCAAACCTAACCCTGACATGTCTAGATTGCTTTCCTTTCCTCATCTTCCACTCTACTTTGACCAGGCAAAGTTCGCAGTTTCGACTACTCAAATACAATTTGCAAGATCAAACTCTAGAGCTACAGGGAACTAATGAAGCACTCTATTTTGTAGTTGCATTGGGAGACACCTTCTCCATTTGAATTATCAGAAATAATTTCTCCAAGTGTTATAAACAATATCAGTGAGCAAGGCTAGGATATGTAGCGTTGGTCGTACAGGGAAAATTCAAACAATCATCAATAGAAAGAAGGAAAGGGGGTATGTGGGGGTGTGAGACGAAATGGGTAGACTAAGCTCAGCATTTTTGTTTCCGAAACTTACACCACATTTTCCTCATCAACCCTTGTTCGTCCACACTTGATCCCCATGATTGAGTACCGCTATCCTTTAGGGGCAGCTCAGCTAGTTTCAGTGGGTCTCTAGCAGGCGGTGACACGCCCGTCCGAAGGTCCGGTCTCGTCAGCGTCATCTTGAGAGTCATTTCACGATTACCGGGATACTGTTGGGTGGTAGAATTTGGTGCTAGCAGCCAGGACTGCCGCCCATTAACCGAAAACGTATGGCCCACGGAGCAGGAGTCTTGCACCATACATGAGATTCGAGATACGCTCGGTCGCTCCTCATACCTCTCGCCAAAAGCTGATGTATCGTCGTCGTCGAGGAATGTGCCAGAGAACACTTGATGGTTGGTACTGATCTCGGCGAGTGTCATTTTGGGAGATACTGTCTCTTTATCGTTTAACGCCGGAAACCCAAACTCAATGGCTTCATCAAAGTTCTGCGGGGAGGCTAGGTAGACCCGCAGTTTAAGACGGACGTCGGGGTCCTGATAGTATTGGGCTGATGGATCGATGCTAGACGTGGAAGGTCGAGGTATGTGGTTTTGGCTTCGACTCGATGACGGTCGGGGACTCGAACCACGGCTAATGATATCCACTGGCGAGGTGGTGAATGTAGACGCTTGGCGCAAGGCTTGCGTTTTTCTACGCAATACTGATGAAGTCGGTTTGCGAGTTAAACTACCCAGGTTGAACGATGCCGCTCTCCGGAAAGAAGGCCGTTTACCTGGCGGCAAATTCGATGTCGACATAGAAACATGCGCATGGTACTCGTCCAGACTTAGGTTGAGAACTCCGTCCTCATCTATCCAACGGAAGCTATCGTATAGCGAACTATCCATGTCGGAATCAAAATTTGAACCCGAATCCGAAGGGTTGAGGTACAGAGTGGATGACTGTGAGGTTGGAACAAACGTTCTGCCCGACGACTGGGTTTCAGAAGACTGACGTCGATGGTAACTCGCTTTCTCCAATAGATGGGGAACGGTTTCACGGGTAGGATCGAAGGACTGACATTCGAACTGGGTCCGGCGAAACCAAATTCGTTCTTCCTTCGAAAAGAGCGTCTGCTGGATCTTAAACGGCAGGGAATGGAAACATTGCGAGCCAGCTTGAGCCGCAAGACAAGCTAATTGGAGTGAGTCGGGTTTGTGGAGCTTTTCAGATGTGCCTGGGAAGGAGGGCTTGTACCAGCGGCGCATACTATTCCTGTTAAGGGGATTTACGACGGTTGTTGAATAGAGTCGAGTCTGGAGAGCGCAAAGGGGGAGGCGGCGAGGCGCCCTAGCCAAGCTGCGCTGATAGTCCAAACCATCGCAGCGATCGCCTTGAGCTAGACGAAGGCGTTCAACATTCGAGAAGAACTATGGTAAGGGGTAAAGGAGACAATGTTAGCGAACTGCTACTACGGAGTAGTAAGTACTTAAAATCGCAGTGGAGCTCTCGTAGGAACCATGTCTCCAGAAGAGCAGGATGTTTGTTCACTGGGTCATGGAGTACTCAGTGGCTCCAAGGCCCAGAAGCAAACCCACGCTACAAGTGATAGGTTGACAGTTCGACTTCAGTAGTGCGAGCGCTAGTGGACCCCGCCGTCCCATAGGTGGCCGCAAAAATTGATCACAGTAACTTGGGTCCAGACACACAGGCCCAGTCATGGCTTTTGGAGCAACACTAGTAGTAAGTAGGTTGGTGACGAGAGAACCACACACTTCCCCAAATTTTAGTCTAGGAAGGAGAGATATGGAGAGTAAGATGTAGTGAAGAGGTGGGGATAATGATAATTCATAACCTTTTCACATACCTTTCTTTGTAAAGCTGGAGGTAGAGATTCATATTCTACCTTTTTGTTCGATCCCGCTTTCATTATCTTCTTCTGGATCTGAAAAAGCTTTGATTTGGCGTTCAATCAACGAGATTAACAAAAGAAGAACATGCGTATGGGTATAGTTATCAGTACATGACCGATTGAATCTCCTTCACCCGAGCGTGTAGTCAGTCCAACTACCGCATGATGTTGGGAAGCATGGAGCTTTAATACCGCCATTGATGTAAAGGCACCCCCCTGGGTTGTGGTGTACGTTATATGCAAGAGGTAGCACACACCCATTGGCAGGCACCATGTTATATAAACTATACTATACTATACGGGGTACTATGTTCATCCCAGCGGCAAGAATTGCACAGGCAGAGGACAGTTGAGCGGAGTTTCTCCACTTCTTCCCCTCTCACGCAGGAACCATTCTAAACTCCTTATTCCTCAACTTACAGAGTGGATGAGGACTAGCATGCAGGGCCGCAACGCAAAGCCCCCTTTCATTGGTTCATCCTCTCCTACACTCAAAGCACTGATAATTTGAACAGCTCATCATGCGTCAGCTAGATATGGAGACCGAGTCAACCCTAGTAGGCCTAGATAATCATAAACACATCGGGTTCCTACCCTTTGTATAATAGCTCTTGCTCCCTTTCTAGGATGGCGTATGTATGTACATATGTATACTATTTCCTATGTGCCAGTCTCAGGCAACCAACCTGAAAGATAGTAGCTGAGTGAGAAGGTTAGGAGGGGCCGTATCGGTACCTGTATTCTGTTATTAAGGTGGAACCTAACTTAAGTGTCTCTATTTTTGTTTGGCGCCAATTCGTGCTCAGATCACAATGCACATGGCGAATCAGATTGATTGTACCATCATCGATGGAATGATGATGGTGGTATGTGATGGTTTTTTTTTTCTGTCATAGCGCTATGGTGGGTGCTATTAACTAGCACTCATTTGCTCTCATCCTGTGATACTATGTACTATCCCCGATCTTTAATATGCACATTCACTAGGCTTATATGGTCCATACAAAAGGAAGGAGCGATATATGTACATCGATATCATTAAAAAAAGGTAAGCAATTTCGGAATGAGCCATAAATTCCTCGGGGGAAAAAGCTCGAGCTTTTTATCTCAAGTAGAGAATCTAGGTGAGTACCAGGGAGTCTTAGCATTAAACCCGGAGTGACAAGCCTGTGAGATTGCATATGCAATCCACACCATTTGCCGTATTTTGTTGTACTGCACAATTGTCATTGTAGTAGGTTGGTAAGGGTCGCAGCATACAGTCACAGGTCCTTTTGGCAAACCACAGAAGCCCTCAACCTGAGCGCGCAGGTAACAATCGTAGGGTAGGGCGACGATAACAAGATAAGGAAAGTCAGATGGTAATGCGTACATAGAGTCTAGGGGTAATTACCACAGCAAACCAGAGGTCTTCAACGTGTATATACTACTAGTCTTTGTCCTTTCAAGCAGGAAATGTGCTTGCTAACCTACAGCACTTAGTCGTCGGTTGCTACCTTGGCTTCTACCGCCGCATAATCAACATACTAATATATATCACAAGGCTGACAAAGGCTCCGACATATTCAAATTAAGATAAGATGAGTTATTAGAGCTTGAAGGGTATAATATTCCGACACACAAAGCGTTAACCCCGAGGCATAAGCCATGGTGAGGTACCCAACATGATAATGAAAGCGTCTCATAACCAGCTTGACCTCAAAGAACGTTGAGCACATTCTGCATCGCAGCTGTGTTGGAGTCTTCCCTTCGAGAGACATACGCCCGGACTTCCTGTACGCTGAGTCCAGCCTCGATTTGTCCAGCTCCTCCAGCGCCTCGCCCGGAGTTTGTTCCGGTATTGCTCCCGGGCCTGCCGCTGCTACCACTAGCAGCACCACCCCAAACCCTTTCTCGGAGGGCTTCCGAACCTATGACGAAAAGACTGCCAACCTCCAGCAAGACGTCCAGCGCACCGCTAGGGCCCTTGACCTGCTCGTCTATGTCCCATGACTTGAGGAGGTCTGTGTACTGCGTCATGTCCTTAGTGACCATGAGGCCGCCAGGTCCACTGACCGCAAATCGCTTAAAATGCTCCAGAATTAAGCTGCGAGCTCCAAGGGCTAGCTCTGTGAGCAATTGTCGCAGATTGGAGCCACTAGACGGTAGTGATGTTACCGTCATGTTGTGCACACGAGTGAGGAAAGCGCAAATTGTAGCACACGTCTAAGACAAGTCTGGGTTAGCATACCACACTCTGGCCACTAGGTGATCTCTCAACTAACCGGTGTCTGTAGTTTCTCTAACCAAGCTGCATTGTCTCCTTCCTTGGGCCGAAAATCATTCTTCTTTTGGCCAGCAAGAAGTCGATTTACCCACACCAAGGTAGCGTCGATGACCTTCTGCTCGATTGTATTGACTTTCTCTTCGATTCGCATAGTTATTGAATTGGTCTTCTTCTCCATTTCCCGGCGAACGGTGATACTGCCGGTGGCTAGGGGAATGAGTAACGTGTTTATACACATTATCATCAAGTTTGCTATACCAATCGCATTCCGGACCGCTGGAAGGTAAGAGAAATCAGGCTCCATCTTGCCTGATTCCTGTGATGTCGCTGTCTCCAACGCGGCGTCAAGGCAAACCTCAACGTAACTTTCTCCCATCATGGAAAGGAGAAGGGTCAATAGAGCCAGCATATCCTTGGGCGTTTCGCTGCTCACACTCAATTCTAATCCCCGACTAACTCCTTCAGCAAGCCATTTGAGCATTCGTTTGGCATGAGATATACTTGGAAGACCATCCTCTTCGACGAGTTTTATATCGATCAGTTTTGGAAGGTCATTAGAGTCTCCCAAACCCGCCACCTGGAGTAACATTCTTCTCTGCGTAGGTGAATAGTCCGAGGACTCAAGGCGACTGATGTATGCGTCTCGCGCAGAAGAGAGAAGCTCAGTGCCTGACTTTGAGAGAGAAGCCATGAAAGTTGTTGCTGCCTTCTTTCTACGTGCATGGAAAGTGGTGAATTTGAAAAGCAAAGATGTGTATAACTCTTCCAGTGTCTTCTTTTCCCTCTCGATATAGGAAGATCCAACGAAGTATGGTATGAATAGATCTTCCAGCTGTTGATCGAGAACCAATGCTGTCTGAGCGGAAATGGTATCAGGGTGTTCGGTCAAACCGTGAGCCTTCAAATCATCGACCAGAGCACTGATGTAACTGCGAGAACTTTGTAAGGACCGTAAGAAGGCGAGTGATGAGATGCTATTGGCCTTCTCCAAAACCATTTCAAGTCTCTGCTGAATGGATTGTTGAAACACCCGCTGTAGGAATTTGCCAAGGACCTGGTCGTAGTAAGGGAAGGCTCGCTTTATAATAGCCGATTCCTCTTGTACTACTACTTTAACTTCATCGATGAGCGACTGAAGACTAGGTTCCACCTTTAGAGGCTCAGCATCAGGTTCTGCGAGTTGTTCCCAAGCTTCCGGGTCTCCGCCCACTTCTTCGGTAACCAACTGACTTCGATCAATGAAGAACTGGTGTTGATTGACAAACAAGGCAATAACACTAGAGCCCCCATTGAAATCTTGGAGCACGGTTGCACAATCCTTCATGCCTTCAAAGTTCGCCTTACGGTAGAAGTCGTCGAACTGTTTCAGGAGGTCTTTCTCTAACGTCTCCGAGAACTTCTCGATAATTTCCCGTGTGTTTCGTCTAGCTGATTCCGTCTGTTCATTTGTGTCCTCTTCTGCAACCTTATTCCCATATGGCCCATTACCCTTTCCGCTCAAGTCGTTCCAGCTTTTGGGGTCAAGCCTCTGGCTAATTCTCAGCAACTGGCGTGCTATCTGTGCCGAGCGCACTTTCGCCTCACCAGCCCCGGATCTCCTCAAGTTCTCCAAAAGCGTAAGTTCCCCTCTATTACTGACACTATCCCAACACTCGAGAAGGAAATGTGCATCTAGTGCTCGACGTCTTTGCCGATCAAGTTCTTCCAACTTCCGGCCTGTCTCAACAGCCATATTACCAGTAGAGCCGGCTAGTTCATTTCCCGCGAGCCCAGCTCCAGCACCCACTCCATTTAGCGACGTGTCCAGTTGTTGGAAGGATTCGATGGTCTGTTTTAGCTTCCTGCCCAGAGTATTGAGGTTCTGTGAATGCTGCGCCTCGGCCCTGCGGACCGCAGCCGAAAGCTCATTTTCTCTGATCTCTAAGTCACCGGAGAGCTCGCCTAGTCTCCTCTGTGCATGTTCAAAGGTTCGAATGAGCGGTTTGGGGTCGAATAGTTGATTCCCGCCAGTGTGACCTAGCGTAGAGCGGCGGTTAGAGATAGCGCTGTCGGAAAGCGCCTCGATAAATTCTTTGACGATGAAATCGCGGCTTGAGAAGTCTTCAAGAGTGAAGCTGAGGCCCTGAGGGAAGACAGATCGTGACGTGGGGTTCGAAGAGGTAATAGACGCACTGTCTGGCATCTTTCTAGCTAATGGTAATACCTCGTCCGCATTGAGCCTAGCAAATGGCGTAGTGCTGATTACAATAATAAGAGTAGTCCCCGATTCAAGATGCGATTTTACATGCAGAGACGTTGGATTGCAGGTGGTGCTAGAAGGTGAAGCTGTTCTACAACTACACCTAGACTGTAGACTTGGGTACGTAAATTACTGCGCGGCGTCTAACATTGTGTAATTCGTTGTTTCCCACCTCCTTAAATTAGAAGAGAACCACAACTAAAACAAAACACAAAAAGAGAGGAAAATATATAACAGTCGTACGAGGTTTTCCTTATATAAGTTGCTCATAACTCAGAAGTAATAATACATGAAAATTAACGTCAAGTATATATAAATAATAGAACAGATCGATGTGACCCATGTAACTTGTTTTGACACCGACATACATTTGGTACATACTGTAGCAGTATTTGGTAAGTACGTGAGCCCGAATATTACATACATCAAATCCACATGGGCCTAGCTCTTATTCTAGGTTGCCTGCTGCGCAACCTTAGTATCGACGTAGGTACGGACGTAGTTAGTAGTAATCAACTTAAATTCATGTGAAGGAGACTGAGATCCCTCACTGGAGAGAGTCTATCACTAGTTAGTATATTCAGTCGGCTATTACTAACTTTTGTTTCGTTACATTATGGTGGCAATGCACTTCTATACTATAGATAGAAGCGTAAATACTAGCGAATCGTTCTTAGACGAAGGGTGGAGACTACTTGTAGTGATGTTCTCTGGTTCACTGCTTCTATGGTTGCCTGCAGCTTATTGAGAAAATATATGTTATTCAACTTTTGATGATAGGGAACTAAGAGTAATACCAATAATAAGTATTGTAAAATACAATAAAATAAAATTAACAAATAGAAACAAAAAGAGGCAAAGGGCACTCTTGAGCCTTCTTACAACCTGCTCACAAACAACTATCCACTTCAGATTTTCAGCACACAAATTAGTCTTGCCTCGCTAGCCTCGGAAATCCTGTCTAAGCACATTGCTTCTATTCAAGTAATCGCACACAAAACCATGGTATCACAACGCGATAGAGAACTGTTTAGAGACGACGTTCGTGCTCGGGGAACGAAACTAACTGCTGCTGATCGTGAGAGCATTCTGAGACCATATCTACCAGATCCCTCGGAGCTTCCACGTCAGCCTGCGCACCGGCGGAAAAAGACAGTGACACGAAAGACACCTGTTCGGACATTCTTGAAGTCGCAACTACACCAGCTGACATATACTCTCATCCATATTTTCTTTGGGATTGCTATTCGCCTCATCCAGAGCTACCATGCCGTCGTGGACAGGATCTTTGCCGTCGTCTATTATCATCACCGTACCCCTGAATTAATCAGGAAGGATGTGAAGAATTTGGATCGTTTGCCGGAACACTTGAGCGTTATACTGTCATTGCGGAAGGAGGAGGATGCTTTGACGGTTCTCATGGACGAAGTGGCAGAACTAGCTGCGTGGAGTGTGAGTGCCGGGATACCTGTGTTAAGTATTTACGAGAAGAGTGGTAAGCCTGCGTTGCGCGAGTCGAAAAAGGGAAGGATAACCTTACTAATAGGTTATATTGTCCAGGGGTCCTGAAATCATGCATCGCTACACTGCACCGCAACATTATAGACAAGCTATCTACGTATTACGGCTCTCCTTCGCAACAACCAACATTGCGCCTTTTTGCTCCTCACCACCCTGTTTATCAACCACAGAGTGGAATCTCAATTGGGAAATCCAATGCCGATTCCATTACCGTGCTTCTGCTGTCAGCTACTGACGGCCGGGAAACCTTCGTTGATCTAACAAAGACGCTTGCAGAGATGTCCCAGAATGGCAAACTATCGCCCGAAGATATTACAATGGAACTGGTTGACGCAGAAATTAGCGAGATTACTACGCAGCCTTCACAGGTAGCAACACCAACCTCCATTGGGAACAAGGTAGATTCCGCTTCGATCGTTTCGGTAAAGCCTGAGCCTGATCTACTACTTGTATTCAAGCCCTTCTTGAAGCTGGATGGTTATCCTCCCTGGCATATTCGGCTGACCGAAATGTATTGTACGGGTAGCAAGACCAACAGCATGGTAGGATATGGTGAGGCTGTTGAATACCAGGGGTTTATCAGGGGTCTATGGCATTATGCCGGGGCTCAAATGAGATTCGGTCGTTGAGGCTACCCTCGTAGCTCTCTTTTGCCTTTCTACGATGATTTCTTTTCCCAACCGTTCAAGAATCTTGAGTCGAAGCTTTCTACTTGGCATAACGCGGTGTCTTTTTGAGAAACTTTGGGGAGCCATAATAATGAGGAAAATATTACTTTCAATTGTGTCATAATATTTTATACCAGTAGTATGTTGCCTTTGTCCTTTGGGCGCCTAGAGTGTGTATCATTTCTGCATAGCACGCTAGAGTAGCAAAGAGCCAAGGTTGTACAAAACAAAGATACATAAATTTATTCAATTGCTAGTATAACTGAAATACCATGATATTCTTTCATTCCAATTCGTATCGTTATCAGGCAAAAATCATTATCTGCTCGTCTTTAGAAAGCCGCTGATTGCCTCAAGACCAAGTGATTGTCATTGCTGTGGTGCTGATTCTGCTCCACACATCTTGGTACCGGAGTGCTTCTCATCTTTGCTGGCCCGGAGAAAGTGTCTGCCAGTGTGACGGATGATCCCTTACACAGTCCAAGCATCGTACCACTTCACTTCCTGTTTCTGTCACCCCCTCTACCGCACAGCAGGAACATATCTTCCTGGGCTTCCCGTTATGTGGCTTATAACGGTCCATATCTTCCTGCAGTTGATCCGAGGTATCTCTGGATAAATGATTCTCTCCAAGATGATACATCGAGCCCCTGCAATGGACCGCATCACACTGGCGGAGACAGATGTAGCAGCTACGCTCACCGCATAGATCACAGTCAGCGTATGCATCGAGTACTTCTTTGGTGGCTGGCCTTCTGTGGCAAATGTGGCAAGGACGTAAGCACGAAGCAGATGTGCAAGGAGTTTGATGTAGGTAAGGCCTCGGCACAAGGGTTTTAGGAGATACTGGAGGAGACGATATATTAGAGGTAGCGGAGAGACAGACATTCGGTGACAACAGCCCCATCTGCGCTGGACTAGACTGAGGCGGTTGAACGAAGTCATTAGACCAGGTTTCTGTGATCTGCGGATGGACGTACGGTTGTTGAAGAACTCGTCGTTTTTGGGGAAGGCATCGCTGGCGAGCGGAGAGCTCTCCCGCGTCATTAGAGAACTTTGGATAATCCAAACGAAATGGAGCTTTCAATGTATGAAGGGTTACCGGAATAAGTTTGGTGCTATAAAACATTTTGCTGAGTTAGCCACTTTTAACAGAATGTCTTTTGGCTAAGAACAGCCACCCTCTTCTTCTTCTTCTTCTTCTTCTTCTTCTTCTTCTTCTTCTTCTTCTTCTTCT